>DVTA01000222.1:0-10789 GCA_018233265.1 Junonia stemosa | reverse complement strand
CAGCTGGCTATGAAGAACTTTTGAGATAACTTTGTAAAAGCATAGTGTGTTACCAATTTTATTCAATGCATATATCGGAGCCCATGGACGTCTGCAACATCAGAGAAGCTACAAAATGTGTTGCCCGCCTTTTAATTCTGAGAACTTTGGATTTTTCGGGTTATAGTTTAGTCCTATACTTGCTAATGCCTGTAATTTGCTTCGAGCCTTTAATGTGTATGTAACTCCGGGAAATTTGAAATTTTCGTCATAAGATATAACCTATGTCCAATATGTAATTTAAACGTTTAGCCTGGTTCATCCGTTTTGCCGTGAGCATCTTTCATGTGATATGTATGTAATGTATGTAACCCCAGGAATTTTAAAATGTTTGCAAAATCTAACTTTTGCCCTACACTATGGTATAGCTATCACCATTTTAACTTTCATCGTCGGTCGAATTGGTTCATTGCTTTTGCCGTAGAGCAACCAACAATCACAAACGTAAATCACGTAAAAAGTAAGATAAGATTATAAAAGTTCGATACGAACTGTCAAGTTTTGTTTACAATCACTGCAACAGACTCGGCTATTTATATTTCGGGACAAAATACGCCAATCTATAATTTAATAATCACTATGTCTTTTACAAAAACTCACATTTAAAACTTTACTTTACACCAAAGCTAAACGCACGAACTGCAAAACTTTCCTTTCAACATTCAGGTCCATTATATCCTTGGCAATCCTTTTCACCTTTAGCACGGAGACCTGCACATCTGTCGCGAGATGGTCTTTACCGTTAGCTAACATCTGGGCCAGTTTTGAAAGTAACTCGGTTCTTGTTACGCGCCAACCGAAATTGGATTGCGAACCTTTATTGTGTTAAACTGGTCGGTATTCGATACTTTCAGTCCGTTCTACTGTTTCAGGCCGTTCTCCCGACGTTTTATACGTAATTGAGTCGTTCCAAATGGAATATTGTGACGATTTCGTGTTAATTCTCATATGTTTGTGTTTTTAAGAAAAAATGGAACTGTTTTTTTTCTGATTAAATACTCGTATATTGAGAAATTGGGTTGAGAGGCGATAGAGTCACGTGCTGAATTATTATTTATAGATTTCGTTTATTGCATACGTATAAGATAAGACCGCGTAGCTTCTGTATCTTACAAAATCCACTTGCGAAAACCCTGGCATGCGCGAGTGACAAACGTGCAATGTATTTTAGCCGATGTCTCCCTCGTACTCTTTACATTTCGTTAGTTTCGATTATGTATTCAGGGTTTTGTAAATCGTCACGCCGCAGGCCACGCTTCCTAACACATTTCGAGATCGAGATGGAAAATATAATCAGCGTTTGCGTAACGGACCGGCGGGCACGTGGAGCGAAGATCGGGCCTCGTGACAGGATAACGTGACTGGCGGGAATATTTTACCTATCGAGCACGGGCCGACTGTCGTTTGTTTTCCTTTCAGTCAGCCGCGATAGCGAGGTCATTCAGCCGCCGGGCTGAAATATGAAAACAAAGAATGTCTGCTGACTAAATTTACTCTCCGCCGCGATTATATCTATCCGAAGGTTTTCGTTTTCGTACACGAGGAAAAATGTCGGAGACAGGTAAATTATGTTGTTTTGCTCGGATTTAGCTGCGTAATTTCGTAAAATGAAATTCTTTTTCATCCCGAAATTACTTAAGTGTTACTCAAAAATATAGCAAGAAAATCGTGAATCGTGGCCTCGATGAGATTTCAGCTTTATAGCTATCAACGTTAGGTGCAATTTAGTCGAAGTGGAGGTATGACGCAATACTATTTGTTTACGCCCAGTAAAGTGGCTACGTGCATATCATGAGCGGCCGGCACGACGTTGCCAAGTCGCCGTTGAGCCAAATTTGGCGCGGCGATGGTTAACAAGACCGCAGCGACGCAACCGAGTTTTTGCGAAGCTACCGATACGAATCTCGTTTTTCGTCATGTCAACACATATTACTAATGAGAGAACAAAAGAAACCACTCTTCGTACTAACTTCAACATAACGATTTCTCCGCTTTAAAATTCGTCGTTTAGTTTTTGTAAGAATCTCTATAAATGCGTCGCGTCCTCATTTACCACTTTGTGCCATGTTGCGGAAAATTGCACAAAAACTCTGTCGCCGAAGCAGCGAGCGGAACCCACTCAAGGATACATCTCCCGGACGTCGATTTTGACCAACTGTGACAATTGCTCTATCTCGTGTCTGCGGCCTCTCGTAACCGTTAAGAGCAGCACGCGGAAATGTAGCGAAACACTTAATTCGTTTCGAACGAGAGCGCAATTTTGCACACTGAACAAGTGTTATGAAATATTCATATTGGGAGTTTATCGAAACGATCATTTTTCTAACTTCTTTCCAACTTTTCGACTGGCGATAAAGTAAGAATGTTCAAGGTGTAGAGTTCCCTGAACATTCTTATTCAAATGTTTACAATTTTAATGTCCGCTCGATATGTGCATCAACATATTTGTTTTTATCAAAGTGTTTTATAAATTTTGCAGAGTATTTCTTGAAAAAATCGGTCTTCGTTAGCGGTATAGCATGTTATTTACTTAATACTTTACGCATTGTTGCATATATTGAACGTATGCGCGGACAATATTCGCCTTTATGTCGTTATAATTAGGGCGGTATTAGCATACACCACCGGACATTTTGTATTGTAACATGTACATTTTGCATTATATGCAGCGCAGATTTCGTGATGTGATGCGATGGGCAAATTGGCAGGCGGACCATACAGGTCAGTCACCCCTGTTCCCCCGCCCCGCGATTCGCGTTACGTAACCGCGCTGTTGCCATACTGATACTGCCAAACTCTTCGCTTATTATACGCGCCTGGTACTTGATTCTATGTTCTTTACTTTACACTGTCACAATTCTGTGGTTTTATGTACTAAAATTGTTATTTATTTATCCGTAGTGGGTGTATTGGTATATTCGATAAATATAGGTACGACCATCTATCTGCAAAGTGGCAAAGTAGGAATCTAAATGGCAACAAAGGCCATATAAGAACAATATCGTTAAAATGACTAGCGCAAGAGCCAAACTTTTTTGGTGCGTAATTAAAATGACATTGCGACTTTATATATCGCCGGTGGACGTAATAATAACATTGTTAACATTGTTTAACGCTAGTGCCGTCGTTTGGAACAGACGTAGTAAGATAATAAAGTATAAACATCGCTGTTTATACTAGAGTCCGTGTTAAAACGCCAGTCGCCTCCATCTAAACAAGCCGGGTGAAACAGAATGGCAAAAAAAACCTCATATTCCTGCAATAAAATGCATCTTGTTTTTAAAGAATAGGCAAAGACGAAGGAACCAATTTAAAGTTGTTTTCGGTTATAGTGCTTCTCAGTTGTTCTGTTATCTCAGGAGGTGACTAGCGACTTAAGTATTTGTATGTTAGCGTTGTAATTAAATGGCGTACGTTACACGTTCATATACGGAGAATGGTGTAGGGATGGAATTTTGTAATGGTAATTATTTCCGTTTTTGTTATGGCAGGATAACATATTTAATTTAACGATCTTAACTAACTGAATGATATGCATTTATTTTTCCATATATACCACGTAATAGAGTTATGACATGCCGTTGCATGACTGTCCAGTAAAAAGAGTTACGATTCTCAAGGGGCGTGTTAATGTGTTTGACTTTTTTTATCCACCATAACTTCTAAATATATCAACTGATGTTGATGTGTTTTATATAGCTAGAATTCTTACACTATCCTAGTTAACATAGGTGAAACAGAGTATGTCGTTCTGTATTTTTATGACACTTTGATATTTAAATGTTGTTTAGCAGTCGACTATTCTATATCTTACAAGAGCCATCTATCATGTCTGACATCAAATAATGAAAACCACATAACTGGTACACGACAAATAAACTTTCCAACAATAACCCGTGATGTATCGTTTCATCATACATTTTGGCAACAGCGGCCGAACTCGCCCCACGTCATATTGAATAGTTGACAAACTTTCACATTGCTTTTCGAATGTTCGGTTCGCGTTTGGCGTTTTACATCGACTGTGGCCTTCTATGTGATGTTGGTTCTTTTTTCAGTTCTATAAGTTTCGTTCTAAATGATGTTTAAAATCTCGGATTTTTTTGCGGTCTCGTTGGTCTTCGTTTACATCACGCTTTTGGCTTTTGGTTTCGATGATTATGTATTACTAATGAATACCTAATGTTATATTTTAGGGCGATATTTCGATGAAGATCTGTTAGAAGCTACCAGAGCTGGAAAAAGAGTTACTTAAAATCCTAAAAAGCGACAGTAAACGCTCGGATGCCGCCGCAAATAGATACTTCTCTACAAGGCCTTATAACTTGATTGGAATTGGTTTTATTTTCATATTAAATATTCTGATATATTTAAAAACAAGTATGCGTTATACAAACACGGCCTTGTTACAGTTTTATTGCGTATAGACTAATCGTTCTTGACGGACGAGTCCGTGTCAACGAGTGCAACGCATTGAGGTTACGTCTGCCGGTGTAGTCCGTCTATTCTCACTGATTATATTATAGGACACGATAGCAAACTATGTCTAGTTTTATTGAATAATATTTGATTTGGAAGGTAAAAGAGACCTTGTTATAGATTATGGATTAGAGATCTAGAAAATTTTGGGTTGCGGAAGTCAGACGGCAATCGCTCTGCGTAAAAATCAGTAACCTGTCAAAACTTAGGCTAGAATAAAGCAGACCCTGGCTAAGTCCGGGAAAATGCTAGGAAGAAGAGATCTAGAAAATTTTGGATGTTTTAATTATCATCGTTTTAATTATAATGCATTTCTATAAGTTGCCCCTGAAATATATCGTTTCCTTATATATCGTATCCTTACACATTTACATGCTCTATTAAACTAAACATTATATTCACGTTTTATCAAATCTCAAATAACGAACCGTTCTAGTATTTATCAATGCGCAAACAACAGAAGTGTGCAAATAATACGTTTGCATACGCCCTTCCACGGTCGGATGATGTGTCGTCGTTCGGTGCAGCTATCGTGTCGGATGACCCTCTTGTGCCTTAATGATACAACGGCCAACCTCTCACGAACACGCCACATTTGACCTCTAATCGACAGTATTGTTTTTATTATCTTTGTTTAAAAATTTGAAAGCACTTTTTATTTTATCCCACTTCCGACATGGAACGGGTTAAATTTCGAGTTGCATGATGATTCGGTGTCTTGCAATATTCGTGCAAGTGTCAACTTTGAAACATACCTATATGTCTTGTGAATAAAAAAGTTACCCTTAAAGCCTGTAGATGATATAGATTCAGATTTTTTTCTTGATGTTATTATGAAGATGTAGCCAAAAGCAAAGCACAATTCCTCAACAATAGTATGAACACAAATACTACAATAGTTTTTAATAGTCGAATTTTCATATTTTACCATTATTGACGATGTTTTCATCATAGTCCTGTTAGAGCCGTAAATAGGATTGTTTTTTATTCGTAATAAAAAATATTCTTAACTAGATTATATATTCTTGAACATTTACCATATCAAACGGCTCGTAACATTTCTCAGTCGTGTTCCCATTCTGAGTGTATTTGTTGCCCGCAGGTACGGCATAATAACTTCGAAGTGTGTCATTTACCTGTCCACCGTCTAGTGTCTATACGACGCGACAGCGACGGGTTACATGTGAAATGTGGGTTGCTTTATGTTATAAAACGTTTGTACCACGACGTGACATGTTCGCCCATGATTGGATAGGGCGTGACATTTAAAATATATTATATTGTTGGAACTTGAAAATTTTTAGCAATAAATGTGTTGACGAAATATATAGGTGTCACCTGTGATGTAGAAACAAGATTATTAAAAATATAACTTTGATTAAATTAAAAATGAAATATGGTTGAAATCCTATATCTGTTTGCGTTCAAATCTACTTCAATAAAACTCAATTAAATTCTGCATTTTTTAACAAATAGAGAATGAAAATTGCAATAAAATTTACACTTTAATCTTTCAGATAATTGCCCAAGACCAATAAATACAGCAGATAAGCAAAGACATTCAGTCCACATTGTTAGGCTAATGATCGGAGTGTTAAATTAGAGACAAACTCATTGAGGTAGACGCTAATTACACTTGGCTTCATGTAAATTTAATGAGCGGACATATCGAAATTGTCAAGACACAAGAGTCTGTGTTTTATGACTGGCATGTTTATATAAGTTTTATAGACTTGGTGCGATACGAAAATAGTATTTGTTTAATAGTAAAGCTTTTTGTACGTTAAAACTTTAAGGGTTATGCCTAAATGATGTTATTTAACCATTAATGAAGACATTAATGATATAATTAAGTGCTTCGACAAGAGAGGCCGCGGACGTGCTGCGAAAGCGATCCCTACGGGATTTCCGTTTTCCGTGCTGTGGCGGCCATCGCAGGGGTTTTAGTGAGTACAATCTCACATAACCCGACCTCCCCTCCCAGGAGTCGGGTATCTATGAAGATTTAACCTGCGTCAACAAAAAAAAACAACAAAAAAAGTGCTTCGACAAAATAACGAAATGTATAAATTAAAACATTGTTACGAGTATTTTCAGTTTAATAAATAAAACAACTGTTGTATTTTATATCTTCAATTTTAATATATTTGCATAATTGTTCACGTGAATACGTGAATTGAACACAGTGTAAGAATTAACTATACTATAGTATAAAAACGATTGCACGCCGTATGGGCGTGTATGAGTCAGATAACTTCATGATGGACACGTTGCGCAAGACTATAAAAATAATACAAAACCTCATCTCGCTGTCAAAACATAAACACGTGATTAAATATTTAACTGTTTATAACCTTCAGTAGGAGAATAAAAAAGAAAAACTATTTGCAAATACAACTTTACAACTATGGTACGATTAATAATTCGAGTCAATCAGTTTTTTCATTACTGTTGCTTGATACCAACTCCGATTCTGATTCGGAATAAAAACCTGCAACACTGGAAATGTCATTTTACTGACTCGAATTAAAAATCTAAATTTATGCGTTTTAATAAGATACATATAGGGCTGTCAACTGTACTTTACATATATTAATGTATCCTACTTTATTGTTGATAGCTATAATTTATACTTTATTGTAAAAATAAAGTATACGAAAACTCTATTTTAATAAATTCTACGAGAAGAAAAATATAATCTTGTTATTCATAGCTTTACGTAAGATTTTTAATCTAAGATTTCTTTTAGATTAATCCGAATGTTGTAAATACTAATAATAAAAACTAATTGAACACGCTATATCTTCCACAACTATTGACAACCCTACACATGTGTGAATACAATGTGTAAATAAAAATGGGGCCCAGAGCCTTAAGTGTTTCACGGCATCGAAAGTGTCAGTATCGCCATGTCGATCACGTCTCATGTTTAACCGAGGCGTGATCATTGCCATCGGTTTAGCAATTGATACCGACGATTGAGGCTATGAAGATATTATATATTTATTTAGGACCAAAGGCAATTTTCTTGTTCGCAACATTTGGAGAATTTGGTCGTGGTATAACGTTCGGTAGTCTGTATATTAAGGATTGTTGAAAACATTAAGTAACTAGTGAAGATAAAGCATCGATTAGGCAAGTACCAATATAGTGCCTGTCTATTTCTTCTTATTTTTTTTTATTCAATAAAGTAGGCGACGCTTATTTTTTGTCAATTTCTTGATGTGCACCTAGGTATTTATCGGGGCACGATTGTAATGTTCCAGTAGTCGTTTTAGTAGTTGATAATATCTGTCTACGTATTATCAATTCCTTTTTAATCTCTACGTACAATCGGTATGTTTTATCCTTTCTGACTGGACATCAAAGAGCGCTGTACTAGTCGGTTCTTTTTTTCTCGTAGCTTGATGCATGTCACATGTTTGCTACACGTCTGTTATGCGTGAGACGACCAGTGTTAAGCTTGAAACACATGATTGGACCCATCTGACTTTTTACTTCTAATCATATTAGACGTTGTATTCAGAGTCAGCTCTACCGTCAGCAACATACTATAATAACAAGACAAAAATCTGAATTCTTGTTGGACGTTTTGTGTCGCCTTCACAGTAATAATATCAGCGATTTATTGTTGATAGATGTTTGTGTGATGTTATTGACCAGATATAATTAATTGTCAGTCATTACAGTAAGTCATGTCCGGTAGTACGATTCACTCTTTAAAATGTTTATGTTCAGGCAATACGGGCTACGGGTAGAACGTTAACAGATGCTTCGGAGGTACGATTCGAAGCCTGTCACATGTCCACGTTCATTTGTATGCCGTAGGTGGCTTATCTATTGTGAATGTGGTCTGTACACTTATCTGTAGGGCCAGGCGCATCTGGTGAAAGCACCGCGTGGGCGAAACGAAAGCTGATGAAATTTCTATATACGGAACTGCTTGTGGGTGAATTGATGGAAATAATCTTGTTTTAGGTATACAGTTCATGGTAAATATGGGTGTGTATTTTTTTTTCTTTTTAATTTGAATATTCTATATTGATAAGACATTTCGTTGATCTTATCTAAAATTATAAAAAAAAGTCATGTCAATTAAGATAATGTTATAAGATTATTGTAATTAACGCTTATGTGGCGTTTGGTGGTATTTTAATAAATAAAATTGTAATTATTATTTTGTATCAATCTGTCAGTTATGATACCCCAGCACAGGAGAGAGTTATGATATTTTGGATTCCTGTATTATGGGTGAGTTTATAAAATTCACAGCATATTTAGAATCTTTACGCATTTCCAGTATAGGTATTGGAAATGCGTAATATATTCCAATATATTGGAAATGCGTAAATTTCCAATGATTTGATATACCTGTGTATAAATTGTGACGTGGATTCGATAATTGATAAAATAAAGTAGGCACTTAGTTTTTTTCCAGTTTATCGAGTAAATTGGCAGTAGTTGTGTTTAACAACAAACGATGCTAAGTAAATTACGATTAAGTATTGTTAACTATGACGCACGCCGCCGAGGCCGCTGCACAGTGCGTTGCACTCGGACAATTAGTGTGTGTTCGTCTATTCGCTACGTTCGCTGATAACGCCGGACAATAGTTTTGAATGTGCTAGACAATGATTGAATGATGTGAGTTTCTCTTTTTATACCCCTTTTATAGTATTTTTTGTGTGAAACGACTTGTGGAAAGTTAAGTAGTTGTTTTGTTATATATGGAGGTATTTTGAATATAAACCACTTTTCAGTAGTAGATACGACTAGCGTTAATGGAATAAGTTCTCAAAACTTACAATTGCAAGTATATTATTGTACAAATGTTTCCATTTAAGTTTCTACGCAATAAGCGAAATTATTCTCTAGAAAATTCGTTCTTCTTCGTCGAAATATAAAACAGCATTGAAATGCGAAACAAAAGCACAACGAAAGTCGTAGAAAACATTTGAAAATCTACCCTCAGACGAAACATGCAGTTAATTGCTTTCTCCAATGTTTTATCGAGCGATTCGATTAGTCCGAGCACTAACATGATACAACGAAATAAATTGCAAAACAACATTCTCTTATGTACCTTCATTTGTAGACGATAAAGTCGCATTTACTTTATTACTATCGCAAATAGTCGAATTAATTACTGGCTGCCAGTCTATTTTGAACCTAAAAACAATAGCTGTACAGTTGATTTTGTTTCGTATCGCTAAATAAAGACAGTGATGTATGAAAGCGACCATTATCACGGGATCGATGCCATTGATAGCGTCTATTCTGAACCAAACATGTTTTATGAGTGTATTATTCTGCGCAGGCGCACGCTCTCCATACTAATGCTTCATTAGATAGGACGACGTCGGCGTACATCTATGTCACTATCTTTTATATACGTATATACGTGTCAATGCCTCGATTATTGCTGTTTAATTCAAGTGTATTAGTAAATTCAACCGTAGTCAACACGACAATACTAAACTAATGGGTACAAGTTGTTCGAATTCAAAATCGATGTTAATTTTTTGATTATTTCTAGTTATGTAGGTAACTTATGAACTAGCTCTTTGAATATAATTTTCATTAAAAAATGTTTTCACAAATGCCGATTTTTTTAGGTATATTAGGTGCGATCATGTCTTTAGATATCAATTTCTTCTGTTATCATTGTTTCTTTGTTCTTGTTCGGCTTAAAACAATAAGTACTCCACTCTTCTGCGTACTTGAATAAAACTAGATTAAATCCAGTTGTGTTAAATATCACTATAATAACAATATATGCAAATATTAAATATTATTTTAACCTTCCATTATCAAAAAGCACAACGATTAACAGATCAAAATTATAAAATCGTTTGTTTAAAATATTCACTATTGAAATTGTAGCTTCGAGAATATTTAACATACCTGTTACATAGTCCTTATTTACATTATACGTACTTCAGCTTTTAAGGAAACGGATTACATACCAATATACGGTATCGCGTCATTTAGTACGACGTATGGGACATTAGATAAAACGCTCATTTCCATTAAACTCGGGTATAAATAAACGGTAAACAATGCAGATGTCGGAGGAAAACGTCGCTATTGCGTCTCATACATTGAAATGGACCAATAAAACCTTCTTCTTCTTCTTCTTAAGGTGCCATCTTCTTGCGAAGTTCGGCGAACATTACGGCGACTTGGTGTTTTGTTACCGCAACTCTGAAAAGGGAACGGGTACTCTTGCCAAACCATTGGCGTAGATTTTTTAGCCAGGATATCCTCCTTC
>DVTA01000221.1:0-10790 GCA_018233265.1 Junonia stemosa | reverse complement strand
CACCGCCGAGCTCGAGATGAATTTAAACACAAATTTAGCACTTGAAAATCCAGCGGTGCTAGCCAGGGTTTGAACCTACCTAAGTACCTAATTACAGTTAAATTAAGTGATATTAAGTTATTGTAGCTTTGTAAAAAAAATGTAATTACGAAAAAATGTGACGGAATGTTTAGTGTTACACAAAGCAAGAAAATATTTTCTTTATGAAAAATGAAATTCAACTCGTCGCCAGTCGCTGCAATGAAATGAACAAAAAGTCTGTTAACTTAAATCTCCGACATTTGGAACCGCCTGGGATTCTGACCACGGTCCAGATTTAATTTACATCTGAGATTTTATTTCAGCCTTCTTCTAACATTAAATTCGTTTTCCCGCTTAAACGTTCAGAAATTCTATCTACGTTCCCAATGGAGAATTGCTATTCTCTCAACCTATATTTGTTAGATCATAGTACCGTATAAAATCGGAATAAATTTAACTAAACACTATAACCAGTCAACATGTTGCATTATACTCTTTGAATCATTTGAACAAACATCGTCAGTTTAAATATTTTCAATCACTGTACCGAACTCGTACTAAAAGGAAATTATACAAGGGCAAAATCTTCCGTGAATTTCCTAAACAAATAAAGTTAAATGAAAAGCAAGACTTCGCAAATGCAACCATTGTTTTAACGTAGCCGCTCATAAAATATTAAAATTAACTTCAAAATTTAGTGGCCTTTACATTAACGATCCACTCAAAGTTCCTAGATTAAAGAATGAAGTTACGAGTTTATAAGCAATAAATGCATCTACTGAGGGTATAAAGGAAAAAATAAAATCTCTTAAAATTAAATTTTTATTTTAAACATAGGTAGGGATTTTGATGGCCCTCCCACGTCGTGAAACGCGTTATCTTTAGATTTAAAGCTTGCGGGTAATAATAATACGCGTGGAAATGGCTGTTCAAAGCGCCATCCAAATGCGAAAAATAGAACATGTCTCTGATTTACTCTTGACATTTTTGTGAAATATTGCCTTTAATTTTATTAACGTCTGTATAAATTTGCTTGAATCACTTTCGCTTGTGCAATAGCTTAAAATTATGACATGCTTAAATGGCTTTTCGGCTTTCATTCTTTTTACCTCTTTAGTTATAGTAGGTTGATTTTAGAATTTAAAGGATGTAGACGAATATTTATGAAATAAACCTGTTTGTGACACAAAAGACATCTCACTTATTCTTAACTTAAATCATGAATACGAATTATAAAATCTATAGATAGAATTTTAAGAAAAAAAAATATTTTATGTATGTGTATAATTTATGCCCATAATTTTGTTCACTTGTTATTTAAATATCGTTATCGATTTTTGATGTTTAGTATTTGATAACCTTAGTCCCAATCACAATTTTCCGCTTAAATATGTATACGTAGTTAGTTCAAATATCCTCTTTCCATTACAAAATTATTATAAAGGCCTTTGTTAAACAAAGGTATCAAAGTGCTCGTGTAATGTTTTCAAAGCGCTATCCTTGACAAAATTAAGCGTGGAAAGATTTCATTAACGTTTAATATTACTTTGACTAAAATAATTAGATTAAAATTAAAATCACAGTTAAGTGTCTCTTCACTAAAAAATACAAGACAACTCGAATATGTAATTTTGTTATAAAAAAAGAGGAATTTTCATTTAAGATTACTACATGTAGTAGTTTCAGCGGAAATAGCTGTGACAAATTAAGAATACCACGCATTTCAGCCTGCAATTTAAATTGTTACCAAATGTTTACTTGACATGTTACACCAGCATTTAGAAAATAATTCCCATTCGTTCCCATAATTTCCACGCACGTAATCGCGAATAAAGCTTGGGCCGCCATTAAAAAGTCGTCGGGTGCGTCGCTCCGCATCTGTCCTCAAGGTAATTCATCGACCCTCAGCTGTCCACCTGCTTCCTGTCAAGTTGGAACTTAAGGGGAGTTATCGCTCATGATGGAACGGATCAATGCGAAACGATGCGTTATGTTCAACTGTACCAAGAGCTAATGGAGTTTTATGTACTTCCCATTAAAAGTACAGTAAACACCGCAAACGATTGCCTTTCAAGTTATTTCGAAATACATAGATACATAGCAAGTAACGGCAGTTCAAAATATGTACATAGTGCTTTATAAAATTTTGGTAGAAAAATATAAAATAATATTAAATTGTACTTGCCTTTAAATATGGTAGAAATTTCGCTATGAATGTTAACATTTCCTTTTTTGGTAAACGAGTCACTCGATCAAGAGGCCTCGGGTCTCTAGCTTTTTTTGATAATATCTCGTCAGGACAAATTTGTTTGTCGTGTGGGTTTAAGTGGATAAAGGCAAAATCCCTTGTAAA
Organism: Junonia stemosa; assembly: GCA_018233265.1. Classification (NCBI taxonomy): domain Eukaryota; kingdom Metazoa; phylum Arthropoda; class Insecta; order Lepidoptera; family Nymphalidae; genus Junonia; species Junonia stemosa. The sequence goes on along the minus strand of DVTA01000221.1, from coordinate 8,416 downwards.
TATCCCCATATTAAAGGATAATATTATGTTTTGATATAGTAAAATGGGCTCATATATTTGACTAAAAACATTTAAGAACATTTTGCCTATATTCCACAAAATCTTATTACACTTGGTTTAATAAACAAATAATGTTTCGATTTGTTTATTTATGTAAATGTGAAGAATTGTTATGTTTAAATACATTTTCTCTATAAAACGAAATAAAAGGTAAGCCGAAATGATAGTTATTGTTTTATTCATGACCACCTTCAACCATTCACGCACCATTCGCCAATCGATCCCCATAAACCATCCCAACTTTAAATATGAAATGAGACAAGAAAATCGCGGTAGTTTTTCAGGGCGGCCATAAATATTGCTAGATAAATATGTATCATTGCCCCCTGTCACGCTCGTCTGATTTCGATATGGGACTATTATTATGGGGTAAAAGCGGAAGTAGATTCAAAGTTAAAAAGTAAGGAAAATGTCAAAGAGAATGCCAAAATGTTTTCCACTAAAGCTTTATTTATATGATACGGGGAGATGAGTTATGTTTTAAAAAAACAAAAGGTCATCAAAACCCAAATGATCCATTCATTCAGTTATGTATGTCTGAATATTTTCAGATTATGTACGTTTTGGTCTAAGAAGCAATAGTCTTTGTTGCTTAATATTGAGAAGATTATATGTTGTGTTGTATCATTTAAATCTTTATACTTTTGTTAAATCAATGAATTTCAAAATAAAAAAGAAATATTCACATAACTAAAACTACAGAGATGCCGAATATTAAAGTTAAAAAAATACACAACATAGAGTTCATACATAGCTCACAGAAGTAACAAGAGGAATGTCTACTTGTTGTCTTTTAGACAGGGTTATAATGCGTAAAATTACTGTCTTCTAACTATCCTTAAATATTTTGTTTTTTATACAATTGTTTAACATAGACATTGTTTAAAGGTTAAATATTTTTGAAATAAAATCAAACATAAAATGAATAGGAGGTTAATCGATGTCACGGTTCCTTTATAAAATATGAGACAATTGTTAACTTTATTTGTTTAATGGGCGACTTCAAAACCAGTGATTTTCTCGGTCCGAGATAGTGTCAGAGCACAAAAAAGGGGGATGGGTGGTCACGTACATCTCGAGTTTAATTAACCGGTGATTAAAGTTCTACCGAGACCAAGAGACAACCAGTTTCCTCGAACTGTGGCGTCCTTTAGTGCTTGGCGCCCAACGTGGGGCTTATTAATTGCCGTGTTCCGACTTTCTTTTAAATTAAGAAACTACTATTAGAAAACAGGAAATTTTAAATCGTTTTTAAGGCAGTAATTTATAATAGCAGTACTTTTATAACGTTAAATTGTGTTTATAGTATTTGTTCACATATTATAAACTAATTATTTTATATTGTACGAAGAGATAAAAAACATAGAAATAACATGTCAAAAACTATAGCTATATGATAATATACAAAGCATACGTATACTTTATTTAAACTGTCAATACCGGAATCAAGTAGGCTTTATAGGTAGATACGGGAGGGTGAAACTGATCTAGAAGATCACTAGCGAACGTTTTTTGTTCACTTCAAAGCATCAATGCATTTGGCTACTATTCAAATTATACTAAGAGTCTTTAATATTAATGCATACTATGACGATGCTCAGATTCAGACCTGTTGAATATTTATGCTTTGTCAGATGACGAAAATTGGCTTGTGGCCTACTTCCAAATATAACTGCGCGTATACAGCCAGTTTATTTAAACTAACTGTTGTTGCGGTAGAATCCATTCTATTTTTGTTAAAATGTTTTATCAAAATTCCCAACAGTTAGTAAAATCAGTATTTAATTCATCGTAATTAAAATTTCGTCAAGGGTAGAAATTGCTCAAACGTGCGGCCTTTGAAATATTTTTAATAAGGCTTTATGCAGCCCTTTGTAAATTATTGCAAATTAATTGCGATCTCAGGACCAGCGGACTTTTAATGGCTAATTAGACAAATATATAATGTATAATGGAACAGTCTTACAAGCTTGATTTATTGTTTACGATTTTTAATGTTCATAATAATAAAAAAAAATTAAAATTAAGAATGATATATTAATAAGCCGAGATTAACCTGTACATTACGTACCTTTAAATACCAATTAACATACTTGATAACGTGAAGATTTGCGCGCGTTTTACTAATTATTACCAAGGTCTGAATTCTTTACTTAAACTGACCTACAAAAGTAATTCATATATCCGAGTTCTTTGTCTATTTGATTGAGGCCTGCGCTTGCATGTAGAAACAGAATCAGCCTTTTAGAAAATTCAACGGAGCTTGTCTAACAATGCTCTATTCCACAAGCACCCGACGGGAGGGTAGAAAAAGGTGAATTATTAGATTTCTCACGGCTAGTGGTTTCAATCGGACGATATTTAATTAAATATAACCTCATGGGGCTCAGCAGACGCTGTGTATCCAGTTTTTATTTCCGTAGTCTGGTTCTGTTTTCGTTAGCTTTTATAATATAAATCTCGGTTAAAATGAAAATATTAATAATGATATTGTTGGTTTAATTTCGAAAAAAAAAAACAAAAATGTTTATTTTAAATCTAAAGTGCTAAAGTAGAATAAAAATAATACTGTCATTGTGTTAATGCGACTGCAGATATTTTTCAAATTATTTATTTTTACACGTAAAATTTTCGCTAATTATGAAATGAAAATGTATGTTCAGTGTTCACTATGTAGCATAGGTATTTACTAACCGTCCAGATTGAACTATCTTACATTTTATTATTATCTTTACTTGATATTATTGCCTCTGTTGAAATTGTTTGTTATTTATTAAAACGAAAGTTTGCAGTAACATTTAAACTCTGTAAAATTGAAATACAGGCAACAATAATGAAAGAAAATGATTAGTATTCATGTTGCTATCAAATGAATTAAAAACTACAAGGGTATAAAAGCAGTTTAATGTCAAGGTTAAAACGTTGTAGCATTATTTAATTGAAGTAACTTCTTGCTTAGTTAGTATATACTACATAGAATAACATTTTTTTTGTTTATCTACATCTATAAATGGAACCGTGACTAATTGACCGGCTAACAGTAACGCATAGTTCAAACCACTGATCGGATATTTTCAAAATTTACACCTAAATGGTTGAAGCAGGGGTTCCAGACTTATATAGAGAAATTACAGGTCGAAGTAACGCTACGAAGTCAAAAACTAATCATAATTAATATATCTAATATCAGACAACAGTAAAAGATAAAAGATACATCTGATATATCAGCTGTCATTTTAGATCTGACGATAATTCAACTCCGTACTTGTTATTAACAACAAAAGTGTCCTTTACTTAAGTGCTCAGTAACATTTATGAGTACTTTCATGAGCTATCCTTACTTGTCCGTCATGAACAAAGGGCAGCTCCAAATATAACTTCAGTTAATAGGTATTACTCGACAGCCCTTCAAATGTCCTGGCTTGAAGGACCAAGTTGTTAAATTAGCTACATTAACTTCGCTGAGCTCACCAAGCTATTAAAAATGTGACGGCGATCTTAACTCATATGAACGTTTCAATGTTTAAACTAACACTAACACACTTTTTTTTAATTTTATTAAAAAAGGTATCTGAGTGTATTATGTATATTAGGTAGACATAATTTCGCGTCGGAACAAAAAAGGAAACAATTTTTTAAAAGCTAATTATTTTTATCAAATGGCAATGACAAAAAGACTACACTGTTTTCAGGTGCTTAATTAGTAGAGCAACTTGCAACCTGAAGAATGCAACTTTATATCCTACTCGCTATATACTACTACAATACAATATTGTAAATGCGAAATTTTGTGAATTAGCCAAAGATATGTTATAACAATTCTAGATAAAAGAAAATTTTATTTTACACAGGTACACATATTTTTACTTAACAACGTTAATACGTAATTATTAGAGATTTATTAACTCACAACGTTTTACTTTCTACTTCCGTTTAAAAAGTTAATTATATGCTGTCGTTTCTATTTGCTATGCTCCACAAATTTTATTTATTTTGTAGCGAAACTTTGAATTACCTGCCGTTACTGTTTAAAATGTAAGGTTTTTTCTTCCTCATCCAAATTGGATCAGCACATAAACTGCCCCAGGGTACTTTCTGGAAGATTAATTTTGTGCTATAGCTGGTAGTATTAAAAAGTATATTAATGAAATTTTAATGCAACATATCCTAGTCAAAGTACGTTATTTCAGCGGGTAAAAATTTTCTTTGATAAAATTTGGTAAAGGTCAAATTAAAACGGGTTACGTAAAAGCTTAAGGGAAATGAAATTTGTTGATGTAATTGCGACAATTTTTTGAGTCATGCATATTTTTACTACGAATAGAGATTTGGTTTTCGTTTAAGATTGAAAATATTATTTTTCTATTATATTGGGTTTCCTTCAACTCCAACCTTCATTTTAGTTTAATAAAAAAATTTTAGTTTAATAAAAAATTACAACATCACCAAAGACATTTTCTCACTATTATTTTACACAGACATTACGAAACCCAAGGATTTTTCGTACAAAAATACCTAATCCGCTGAATCTCGTACTAACATATCATCAACAGTTTGTTGAATTCGATCCTAAAACTATTAACCGTGTCCCTTCGACGCCACTTCCAGAAGTCGTTCAAGAAGACCCAGGTGTCCTTCCAAATGGTTCTGTTCGAAATCACTTAGTTCGTCCCTTTAACTAGGTCCCTCTGGAATAATTTATTTTTATCTCTCCGCTGAGGTGGCCTTGTAATCACAGGTCTCTTGCGAATGACCATCGCTTTCAAAAGGGACGGTTTGAGCGTTTTCTTTTAATAATAAATGATAGTTACAGGTAATATTTTTACGGACATCTGCTTTATATTTTCATGTAATGCTTAGAGTTGTTTCTTATATATTTTGTACTTTTTGCATTTTAAATTTATTGTCAAGAATCACAGTCGATCACAGTCCAGATTTAGTTAAAATCCTTTAGTTCATTGCAGTAAAAAGATATAACAGCAAACTCTCCAACTTACGCGTATATTATTTTCCTTTAAGTTCTAAACAAAGGTCAATAAAAAACTTCAGTCGAACAGACATAAATCGTCCTTCCAAAAGAGCATTCATCAAACAAGTCTTGATCAACTTTTATTCCAGCACCGGTGAAATTTCTCGTTTTCTAATATTCGTGACAATGAAAGGCACTATCGTTTAAGCTCTGCACCTGGATTACTCTATACATCGTGACGGCTGGGATTTCGTTCTGACTTCAGTTAAACTTTTGAAATCGTCACCTACTATTACCTAGCCTGTCTGATGCATTCAAATTCTCTTTGACGACGGTCAGAGAATGTATTGGTTTTATTTCTTTTGTTAATGCATCAAGGATCTGTGGTACGGTATTACTTCGTTAAGGTTATGTGCAATACCTACTAGCACAATGACATTACGTTTAATAATTGATAAACCCTCAGTAATTCAGTCTCTACATGTATTTTCTGATTAATTATTATAATCATTTTAAATTGTGTTTGGCTTAAATACGTATATCATAATAAATGGCAGGTATAGTTAAGAAATTGAAAGGGAAGTGTCTTTAATATAAGATCAATTTCAATTTCAAGAATAGATAAGTAATTATGCTTTCTAATTTTCATGAAATGTCTGCGTCTGGCGTTGAATTTATTAGTTCAGAATATTTTGGTACCTAATATTATTTTTTTACGATATCTCTAGAGAATTCTCGCTGATAAAATTATCTTTATTCCTAAAGAAAGTCTAGAAACTTCTAGGTAAAGATTAATTGCTATAAGAAAATTATAAGAAGTACTTATTTGGCTATGAATTAGATAAATTTACTTTTGGAATTACTGGTAATTAAATATCGTCTATTACAGGAAAAAAGTACCATCTGTAAACTTTTTAATAAACACCTTTATCGATTAAAATGAAACGAGTAGGTACTCGTATAATATTTACTTACATATTATATTACCGTAAGGTAAACAATCTGAAAATCCTCATATAGAAATATATTCGTGAATTTGCCGGAAGGTTTCATTTCATTTCTGTTTTACGTGAAAATGGCACCCACTTAATAAAAGTGTTCGAGTTTAAGGCTTTCGCGGTGCGGTTCAGAATGAAGAGGAAATAAATTAAACGATACAGATATCTCTTTTAAATTTTAAATATTCGCAACGAGTAAAATTTTTCACAAAAAAATATTTTTTTTTTTGTTGTATTAAAATACGGGATGGTTACTCACGTTAAAAAGGGCGGTTTGTCCGATTGTAGTTTCGAACACGAACGAACGAACGAACAGTCGGCCCGCGCTCGCCAAATCCTTGAGAAAGAACGCCAGACGCGGTCGAAACTATAGTCGGACAAACCGACCTTTTTTACGTGAGTAATCATCCCGTATTTTAATACAACATGGATATATACCGCGTTAGTTTTTATAGTGAAATTAACCTAATATTATTTTTCTTTTCACAGAGCGGTATCCTTTCCTCGCTACCATATTTGTCTTCAAGTTTTTCTGCGGCAGCATTTGGCCTCATGTCTGACTATTTGACAAATAGGAAAACTTTAAGTCACGAAGCTGCAAGAAAAATATTTAATTCCATTGGTAAGTTTGGTGGTAGAAATCGAAGTTATTCTGGAAATAAAATAATTTGTGAAATATCTGTATCATTTAGGTATGTATCATAGTTTTATATAAGGTTTATTTTGTGAACTTCATACTATTAACCTAAAGTTGTTAATTTCCTTGTCTTTTAGTTTTCCTTAATACCTTCTTTCTCTTAACCTCTACACTTCTTATTTAGAAAAAACTACCATATGAATACTTCGATTACCCTTTAATATTCTTGTAATGGTTTATCGAAAATTAATATATTTATTTGATTTTCAGGTAGCATAATACCAGCATTGTGCCTGATATTCGTATCCTTCACGACGAACACGGCTTTTGCTGTCACTTGTTTATAAATTAAAGATACGCCATTACTCAGAAAATAAATCATGCTCGTTTATGTTTTGATACATACATAAAAAGAACCTTTTGATACGATTCTTACATTAATGTTGCCGCATGCGGTATTTCCGGCCAGATACGACCTACAGACCTTCAAGAAAAGAGCGTATTCTTATTTAAAAGGCCTTTTGTAGCTCCTCTGGTGTTGCAAATGTACATGGGTGGCAGTATTTACTTACCATTAGGTGATCTGTCAGCTTATTTGCCCTCTATAAAAATATTTTAACGTACTGGTTACATTTATTGATGAAGCGGTTTCTTTCAGATAAATTACATGGATCTGTCGCCGAACTATAGCGGAGCTCTGATGGCGGCTGGCAACACTATCGCCAATGTCTTCGTATTGGTTCTTCCTGTTATGATATCTAACATTGTTCTTGATGTGGTGCGGTCTCACTAACTTTACTATATTATGGTATAGTGCTAACTATATATATGTTTTCAATGTAACATAATTATCAGTATGTCACAGTATATACGTATATATCATACTTAATAGCTGTCGCAATTTTTCGCGCTTACTGAAGGATTTATGGCTTTTTAAGTAGCTTTTTATGGCTTATATTTCGTTTTTAGAACCGGAAGCTGTAAAACTATAAAACCAAATGAAACGTCAAATTAATATTCAAGCAAACGAATTTATAAATCACAGACGAGATTCCCAAAGTCTATATTTAGGCCTTAAATAAGTTCAATCTCGCGATCACAAAGGGATTCTCATTTCTTTTCTAAAAGCATTTACGAGTCAGATTTAGGTACAAACATATGGCGAGATGTTCCAGTAAGAGCAGTATTCGGTATATAGTAAATAAATTCTCTTCAAAAGTAATAAAACGTCCGTTTGAAGTGCACGGTGTCGATACGCGTGTTTTTATATTATGCGATATTTTTGTAGTAATAATAAATATTTTTGAGTCAAAATTGCACTATATCAATTCAAAACAATATCATTTCGGAGGAAAAAACAATTTTTGAAGATTTCTCACGTTTATTTCTATCTTCTAGAAGGCTTCTAGAAGATCTATCTTAGGCTGCCGCACTTAAAATGTCACTGAGGGCCCTAATAAATAGTCTATTGCAAACCAACTTCCAACGTAGATTTCGTATACTCATACTTCACTAACAATACCTACAGATATAGCATTTTATCAATTCCTGAGTCAAACTCTGCAAAAAAATTGTATAAGATGGTTTACCAAGGTTTGCGACATAGTCGCCTTAGCGACAAAGCTCTTAAAATACCTACAGTAACGTAACGTAACACAGCCTGTACATATCCCAATGCTGGGCATAGGCCTCTTCTCCTATTAAGGAGAAGGTATGGAGCTTAATCCACCACGCTGCTCCACTGCGGATTGG
>DVTA01000220.1:0-10792 GCA_018233265.1 Junonia stemosa | reverse complement strand
GGTTTATTTGCACGGCCGCGGCCGCATCCGAATGCGGAGTGCGTACCGGCGCGTGTGTCGCCGGCTTTACGCCGACACGCATGCCAACTTATCCCTTCCAGTTATTGTCTTTAGAAGTGTTATCCTTTGTTCCCGCGGAGGATCATTACGTCCTCCGTCATCGACGATCCCCTGACCCTTATGCCGTGCGTTGTAAACGCTACAATTCCCCGACATGCGTCTCTTGTGAAATGTCCGACGTGTTAGCGAATGATAAATGTAGGCGTCAGTATCGCGTATCGGATCTCGCCGTTCGCACGCCGAATTAATTTTAATTTATTGATCGTCGTATCGACGCCGAGTATTTTAGGTACCTACTAAGACAGACCAGCGGTCGTTTGTTTAATGTCTATTAACAACAATGCAAATAAAATTGTCGTCGTAAAATTTATTTTACCAATTTACACTAATTTAGCCAGGAAATTGAAAAATTACACATGATAGCTTATCATCGCTCTTACGAACTGATCACATATCAGATGTAAAACAGGAGATATCGTTAATTCGCAAAAGTTAAAAAAACAAAGTAGAAACGATAGAATAGGTACATAATTTATTAAAATATTCATTTATATCGTGGGAATTATGCAGCTGTTAACATCGACGTTGATATTATAAGTAATTTTAAATTTATTTGCTCTCGATGGTTCCGATAAGTTTTTCTTTTATCTTAATAAGTGTTTGGAATGTATCACTTTAACATATGTTAGTCTCACACAATCTTTAGTTTAATATATCAAATTTACATAGAGCGAGGTTAAACATGTATCGACAATCATGACATTATTATACTTTTAAAATAAATTAACGTTAATTTTTTATCTATACTTTCAACACGTCTAATGTCTTCATTAACATCCGTTATTAACATTAACATCCAGCTGATAAATTGAAATAATTTAATGTAACTATGGAAAATATATTGATAGATAAATAATTAATCATTGACGCACGTATTAAAACAATAGGTAAGTAACACAAACAAATTTAACACGATTTAAAACAAAAACAAATGATTTATGTAACATATCCACTCATTTACATAAGACACATTTCGGCGAATCGAAATAAAAGAGACTCAAATCTTCTTCAAAAATTTGAATAATATAAAAGTGTTTTTTATAACACATTGAGAACTTGTTAGGGATTTAAGGAACTGTAAAAATGTAATTAAATAAATTAACCAATTAATATTCAGCGTTAAAGTCAAAGTAAACGAAAATAATGCAAGTCAAGTTAGCTGCAGTCGTTTTTCATATTGTAATTAAGTACTTGTAATTAAGTTCTTAAGTTTTAAAGAAAAATACCCCTGTAGGTACTCATGCACATTGATTCGCTACATAGGTGTGGACACACCAGTAATCCACTCTTTAGTTTTTGCTTAACGTGTTTTAGCATAAATAAATACTGGAATCGAAGAAATATATGGAAGCAAAAACCGCTCCCAATGCCGAGTCACAAATGTCAACGTCGTGAAACAAGCTCCGAAACACTTTTCATGTTAGCAAGTGCTTTACTTGTATGTTTAGGTACAGGCAGACCATTGTAAGACCTTCTAAGTTACGCCACACATGTAGCTGATATCATTTACATTTGTGTAACCATTATGCGTCGATTCAATACAAAGTATCCTTCTAATTCTTATAAGTGTTGTACTCGTACACCCAAAAAATGTTTTACGAGCTCAACGCTCGCGTCCCGAATGGTAAATCGGTCGCCCGGGCGGTCACCTCACGTTACGTTTTGATTGGATTATAATGCTATTATATTACGATTCTTATTATTACGGTTGGCTACCGTGGCGTGTGACAGGCGACGTCGGGAATAACAACTAGTGACGGTGAGCGGAAGAACGTTCGCCCGAACGACAAGCCTCGCGTCGATCGATTCGAACTTGAGCCCGCTTAATATCCGGGTTCAATTTTACTAGTCGAAATTCTGGTTGTCGAATTCGCTGCGTTGAAAACTTTTAATTAGGCTCTGTCAAATCGTCGACTTATTCTATTACGTAACCATCTGTATGAAGATAAAGCTTCCGTTTCTTTAATTGCAAATTTGTGTAGGTATTTAAGATTCTAAGGCTCATGTTCTAAACACGCAAGGTTCAATATTCGATTTGACAATGTGGAGTGCGCGTCAGTCTTCGAAAGCGACAGGAGCCGTTAAGCCGAATCGGATTATGCCGAATAGTGGAGTTGAGTCGTCGTGGGTGTCTCGTAGTGATTTATAGCCCCGTATCGAAGCTATAAAGTTCCTATACACATAACGCGCGGCTGTTAATAAAGATGAATTGTGAAACGCTTAAAACAGCGGGCAACTGATCAACCGACGATTGTTTTGTGAATTGGTACGAAGGAACTGGTTTTTAATAGACGCTGCGTCGAATTCGCCGTCTCTTTACTACCTACCATATTAGCTACATTTGAACTTTATGATAATCAAATCGAATCAGCTATTAGGAGCCTATTAAGAGATTTATATTGTGTTAACATGTTAGGTATTATGTATTGTATATGTGAAAATAGATATTATTTTGAAGAATTTCTTCTCAGTTGCACCGGCGCTGGCGAGCATTTCTTTGCATACAGGACATGTAATTTTAAGTGCACGCGCCCTGCATACGCAATGCGTCGATGCCCGTTGGTACCCGGGGTGGGTACATTGTATTTTTATTTTCTTACGAACCCATCACTTCTCATTAAGTGGCGTTTGGAGAATAACTTAACATCGCTAATGTCCGGACACGAATTTTATTGTTATTGCATTTTAATAAATTTCATTGTTCGAAGGCTTGTCAATGGCTCTCTTTCGTTTCCGAGTAAGGAAGGAAGTAGCATCACATGTGCTTTTGTTTGCGGGAGAATTTGGACATTCCTTGGAATTAATTTTTCTTCTTACTTGAGACTTTTCAAATTCGAAGATACTACGTGGGTATTTGATAGTAGGTAACCACATGATAAATAAAAAGTCATTGCTATTTGAAAGCAACAAGACCATAGACCAGTCGAATAACGAGAGAAAGAAACTAAACCCGATACCAATAAGCAATCGTGCAATCGAATATTTCGTTTTCGGATCAAAGTTCGGCGGTCTCACTTTGGTCGGGGTTCATGGATCCGTAAAAATATCTCATAGCCGCGACCACAGCATCGGATATGTCACGCTACACTTGTGATTCACTTGATCAAACACACCGACGCTTTGCGATGCCGGCGGCGTACGCGCAGCCTAGAAAATTTCCACTACACTTGACTCGACAGTTAAGTACCGAATGGACTAGTTAATTGTTATTATAGAATTTGATCCCCTGCAAATATGACTACGTTAGAACTAGTTATATTCGCGGTTACAGCGAAAGAGATTCTGTTAGTTTTTTGCAGAAGATTGCGGTTTGGAACTGAAAGGATCACTCTCTTGACATTAGAAACTTAAAGTTGTTTGGTAAAAGATACTGAAATATTATACGCTTCTTATGAAGCTATAAACAAATATATTAAGTCAAAGGGATTAAATTTATTATTTATAATAACCACCGGCAAATAACTCAGTGCGGCACTAAGCGATCTAACTCATAGCACATTTGAATTATGACAATAGACATCTGACGTACAGCAGCTATGGCCGAGACACGACATGAGCAGAATATGAGTCGCCGTAATCATTTCAATAATTAATAACCGCGCGCTCACGATGTCTACCATTAAACGTGATCTAAGCTCTCGGGTTTTCAACGTGGAATCAGGTAAATTGTTTTACGATAGGATTTATAGGGTTATACGAATAGCGAAATTACGTAGCTGGCTAACGTCTAGGTCTCTCTGACCCCACAATCTTGACAATGGCCGGGCGAGAGACCGAGTGTTCCAATAATAATGCCTATAATGACGGCGCCGGCCGGCAGCCATGGCAACTTACATAACCGCGTGACTTGCGCATTACGGTATCGGGAGAAAAATACGAGTACGCACAGGGACGGAATGACAACAGACCACTACTACTAGTACAGTGTCCATCCATACATACATTACCACGCACACATGCACAGCGCGTCCACATAATAATGTATTTGTTAAATAAATTATGTTTCACTGGAATTGCTATTTGATAATCATTACAAACGGAGCAGGCGACTGCTACATATTTATCGGTATAGACGTAGGTAGTTAGTGAAAGGAGCGTGTGACTTTTGATGGACTTTCTAAACTTTAGCTATGTTTGTTTACGTGAATAAATTTGTATAAAGTTTATAGTTGTAGTTATACTTTATACTTTTTTTTATTAGTTTACCTATGTAGAAAACAAATTAATGTTATTGTCTCAGCACCTATATTAAATTGATGAAATAGATACTTATTTCGATGTTTTGTACTACCTTTAAATTATAGAATTTAACCTGGTTAGGCTAGGTTATGTTTAGAACGTCTAATGTTCTAAGTCTTAGATTCGAATCTCTATATAAACAATTTCCAATAAAATTTTAATTGAAAATGCTCTCTAGGCTATTTACTAGGCTACAGTGCATAATCTAACCTAAGGATTCTTGCGATAGCACACACATTTTACACAGTTAAGAATTTATAGTGGAATGAGGAAACTTACGCACACAGGTACAAAAACCAAACAAGAAACTTTATTCCGGCACTCGTAGATTATACAATTTCTTATTATTTTAATTTTTTTTTTCTAGATTTCCCTACTATTAAGTTCGCCCCTGTCCACACGGTGTCTTACCCGTTCGCCGATCGTCAACAACCTATAACTTAATCCGGTATCGACTTGAGCAGGTTTAGCGAGCACCAAACTATTAACCGACATCGTAGAATCAATATTTGATTTTAATATAATCTGTTTTATAGTTATTACGACGTATAAACATACATAAAATATCGCTATACCGATTAAGGAAACATGAGACGTTACCAAGAAACATCAATCTATTTTTAGTAATTAGATTTATTATGAGAACGGATTATTCTTAGTAACTCCGTGAAGTGAGGAAATTCTTGTAAACATATATCTCGGCAACTATAATTAATTACAATATAATTTACAACTCTAATTCCAAACTACACCGTATCGATAACACACCGAATTAGATAATTACAAAATCGTTGCGTCAAATAAAGACATCGAGACATCGGTAATCGATTTTATTACGCTTTAAAAATCGATAATTAATACCCGTGTATGATATATTAAATACTGTTAAAATGTAATGTGGCAAGAGAATTCGCTAATGTATCTATATCAGCGATCATAGCTAATAAATCAGTCTTACGACTTACTCGCGGACATAAAGCGGACATTATAATCAATGTTGCTATGACAGGTTGTAGCAATCGTCACCTGTGACGTGGCAACACTAGCGTTAATGTACAGTCGGTGACGAAACTTTATCCATTTTACTTCGATTACATAACAGAAATGACAGATATAGATACGATTTAAAGCCGTTGTTTCTTTTATAATTTTTGTTTCTGACTGTACCTATATGCATTGTTCCAAATCGTATAGATTAAACAGGCTTATTTCGTTTTATCACTGACGTGGGCTTATTTAGAAATTACTCAGTTAATTTTATTCATTCATATCTACTTTAAATGATATTACTATTTCGCAACCCTAATATAGTGTATCATATGCCCGACTACGGCGAAGCAAAGGGTTATGCTTTAGTGAGAAGTAGAAAGCTATATAAAATACTATTTGCTTTATTACATTTGGGATTTAAATAGGTTTAACGGCACAGAATTATAAGCCTAACAGAAAAATAAGAACGTGAATAATTTTCAAGTTTTAATGAAACTAGAACTTGCGTGTCACGTCGCGTCCTTTTGATTCTGAACCTTATTAAATGGTGATGTTTAATATTAACTCAAAAGTGAAGCAATATTTCAACACGCTCATATTACTTGAAAACGTAAATATAATTTAAATACTATCCCATCATATTTCATATATAAGTGTTAAAATGTTTGCTTGACATTTAATAACACCTACTAAACGGATATTGATCTATCATAATTTTGCCTTGATTTCAGGTAATTCTATGTATGTCTAAGTATGTAGACTTTACAATTTAATTATGTTTCTTTAGATATGGGCAAAAATAATCTAATCCTACAAAACGAATCGGTATATAATTTAAGTATATCAAGTACAAGTTTGCAGTGCAGTAAGAACAGTAAGATAAACATAATAATATTTGCCCGAAAACAAACGCAAAGTTAGTGGCACAGATAAGTATGGATTAGGGAATGCACCCGCAGCGCGATCGACTCCTGATGATAGTTATTTAACTTGCACGCGCGCAACCGCAGATTATATACCCTTTTATAAATCATTCTAATATTCTTAACAAAGAACCGAGATGGCCTAGTGGTCAGAAAACGATCTAAACGGAAGGTCGGTTTAAGGCCTGGGCCCGTCTTCTCTATGTCACGATACGTAACGTGCCCAAAACGGATGACGTCATATCGTGCTTGTCAAACAGTCTTACCATGGCACGTTACGTCTTAAAACGGTATTTTGTAAGCACACGTCTTTAAAACGTAAGGAATAGCATAGATAATGTCTTATTGGAGATGGCATGATCTGTTTCTATCAACAATCTTTCACGAAAGGTTACCGGTTTATTTTTTATTAATTTCTTAATTACTTTTTTGACAACATGGAACGCGCCACGTAAAATGGCATTTCAATTTCACAATGTCATAGAGAATACGGTTTTAAGACAATAACGAGTTTCAACATAGAAATACGTCTTGATTTGGCATAAAGAATATACAAAAGTTACCTTTTTTTGTATTATAAAAGTTAGTTAACTCGATATTTTGGGCATATACATATCTAATATTTAAAGGGTTTCCTAGATTGTTTGAAAATGCAATTTGACACGGTAGATGTCGCTGATACGGGACAGAACGCGCTGGTTTGGTCCACTAGTATTAATATATTTTTCATCTCAATTTCAGTGTTTCCTGACAGCAAGTGTAGCTGTCAACATCACGGCGCATGGATCAGTGATAGGCTTCTCAGCCATCCTCATTCCGAGCCTGCGCCGTCCTGAATCTCACATCCAGGTCACCACCAGCCAAGAGTCATGGATAGGTGAGGATCATATGTATTTAACGTTAGAAAATGGAGATCTACATATTTAATGCTAAATGAGCAGACCGTTAGTAACCACCGATGTTAAGTAATCTCCACCCATGAACTTTTGCTGTACCAGAGTAGTGACCATTTCGTTGCCAAGCTAAAGAAGAAATAGAGAAAAAGAAGTGATACGAAGTAATATACTAGGCAAGGGAGTTGGACTTCACCCCACTTCAGCGTCCTGTTCTTTCATTTACCGTACGAAACCAAAGCCAATTTGCGTATTTAAAGCGAAAATAATTTAGAATAAGTTCGTAGCACCTGTTTGTTCGATTTCTATTACATAACTTTTTAATGTAGTATAATATCAGATTTTTTTGCTAAAAACAAAGTGCCCATTTTTATTAGGCGCTCCAGTCAAATATGAACCTCAGTACTATCAAGAATCAGAACAATTACATGAACTTCCTCAAATAAGATCGGTAGTTTCTGCCATCAAAATCAATAACCAGATTTCATGGTATTTCTATAAATCAAAAATCACGTAATTAAAGAAAAAAATATTTGAAGAAGTCAAACTTAATTTATAACTTCAACATATTTCAGCATCCATCATCGGCTTCGCGTTGATCACGGGAAACTTCATCATCACTCCACTCATGGACACCCTGGGCCGGAAGAGGTCACATCTCCTCAGTGTCTTGCCCATCCTGACCGGCTGGTTCCTACTCCTCGTCGTGAACAGCGTAGCTGGTCTCATAGCGGCAAGGTTCCTCCAAGGAATATCAATGGGCATGCTCGGACCTTTGGGCTCTGTTATCATTGGCGAAATGACTGACCCGAAGAACAGAGGAATGTTTCTAACTAGTGTCTCCCTGTCTTTGACTATTGGAGTACTATCAACTCATGGTTTAGGCGGATTCTTTAGCTGGCAACAGAACGCTCTGATATGCTCTTTCATCAGCTTTACAGCTCTCGTGTTAATAATATACAACCCTGAGTCCCCGTCCTGGTTGATATCAAAGGGAAGATTCAAGGAAGGAGAGGAAGTCTTCTTCTGGTTAAGAGGTAGAGGACCAAATCAAGAAGCCGAGTTGGAAAACATGATAGCTGCCCAGAAAATGCAGAGAAAGTCCAGCGTTATCGACCAAGAACTGCCTTTGAGGGTTAAGATTAGACGTTTCTTCACGTATTTGAGGACGACATCGAAGAAACCTGAATTCTATAAGCCTATTATTATTATGTTCCTATTGTACACCATGTTCCAATTTGCTGGAATCAATGTCATAAGTTCTTACACCACGGATATCATACACAAAGTTGTTGGACCGGATGCGAATGCGAAATTTTTGATGGTTTTGTTGGACATGGAGAGATTGGTTTGTAATATTCTAGCAGTATTTCTTATGAAGACGTTAAAGAGAAGAACCTTATTATTCTGCAGTGGTTCAATTTGTGTTCTGGCATATGTAGGAAAGTGTTGTTACGTTTACGCGAAGGAAAAGGACATTTTGCCATTCGATAACCAATGGATACCTATAGCCTTAATAGCTTTGTACATGTTTTCTTTAACTGTTGGTATATCTTCAATACCGTTTGCGATATCGGGAGAAATATTCCCATTAGAATATAGGGGATTGGGAGGAGGGATCAGTGTTTTAGCTTTATCTTTTAATTTCTTCTTAGCAGTCAAGTGCTTCCCAGTGTTAAGTAGTTCCATAGGACTTCCTATAACATATCTAGTATATGCTGGTGTAGTGGTATCTTGTCTGACTGGAATCTACTTTATTATGCCAGAAACAAAGGACAGGACTCTACAGGAGATTGAGGATAGTCTTCGAGGACTTTCGCCAAGGGATGTAAAGAGTGCAGAACCGCTAAATGGCTACAATAATAACGATTTGCGCAGATGCAGTTCACATATACTGTATTGATAAAACAAACGCCAATATAGTGCTATGACAGACTTTAACGTGCAATAAAGATTAATTTATGTTATCGTTTATTAACTGTAGTAAATTTTAATCTCAACATTATTAGGTGATTTAAATAAAAATCTGTTGCATTTATTGCATTTTTATTACAGTTCAATATCACAGTTTTGTAATAGCTTCAACGGATCCTTGTTTAGGATCGATAGTTTAAAATACTTAATTAATATCTTCATAAGTTAATCCTCCTAACTACGGGGCCAGCTCTTTGGAACTGGAAGGCATATCCTAATTATTTCCTTCACCCTATCATCCTTCTTCAACCTTCTCCAGGTTTAAGATTCTGTCTTTTTCACTTATTTCTGTCTTATTAGCTTCTTCTTTAACTCCTTTGAAGTGGCATTCGATTTCGTACAACGTCTTGCCTTTAGTCTCGGGAAGTAAATAGAACAAGAAGGCACCACAAATTGCTATGCAAAGTCCGTAAATGCAAAATGTTCCTTTAACCCCAATTTGTCTGAAAGATGTCGGTGCTGTCTTAACAACCACAAAGAACATTATAGAAAGGAACATTCCAGAAATTCCGCTGCCCAATGATCTGTACGCTAGCGGAAATATTTCACCAGCAATTGCCCAAGGTATGGGCAAGATTCCCAATGTTTTACCAAATATATAAAACAGAGTCGGTATCACAGGTGTCCATTTATATTCATCAGCTATATAGCCAAAATCTCTTAAGTATAGTAGAAGAGAAGTCAAAAACAATGAAGTAACAGTTATGGATATGCCAAGAAAAAGAACAGTTCGTCTATTTAGTTTGTTAACAACTATACACGCCAATACCGCTGTGGCGAATCTGACGATGTCTACCATTAGCATGCTAGTATAAGACTCTATGGCTCCATCAGTTACTTCATCCATCATTGGCACCGTATACGATGGCACCACCGTCACGCCCGATATTTGGAACAGAATAAACATAAACATCATGATCACAGTTGGTTTATAAAACTCCGGCTTCATAACGATTTCGGAATACATCTTAATTTTTGATACTTTTCGAGTTGGAATAACTTTTTGCTTCTGATTGTTGAGAAGAACTTCTAGTTCTTTCTCTGAATCATCGTCTACGCCTCTTAGCCATCTGAAGGCTTTGCGGCATTCGTTGAATTTTCCTTTAGTTGAAAGAAACGGTGGTGTTTCTGGTGATAACGAGATTAGGACTAAAGAAACGGCATAAAAGGATCCACAGGCCAAACCAGCTGGTCTCCAATAGAGGAGAGTTCCGAAGAGATGAGCGACCAGCATTCCTGTGGAGAAGGAAAAGGCGATGGTCGCGAGGAAGGCTCCTCTGTGCTTTGGGGCGGAGTATTCTGCTATGGACACTGGTGCGGCCGCTGCCTGGATGCCCATGCCGAAACCCTGAAAATAATGAAATTAGATTGAATAATGTAAATAATAAAAAAAATCTTGAACGTAATGCAGACGTCGTGGTCGCGAATTTATTTTACCTACGTTTGTTTAGTAATTTTTCGATATTAAAATATTTTATTTTGATACTTAATATTTGTTTTGGCACAAATATTATGTACGAAATACGTGGCTTATTTTATATTAAAATATACGCCATAATAATAATAATAATAATTGAGGCGTAGGGATGTGACGACCCCATCGCCCGATAGGTGTGTGACTGTTGGATCGAGTATTCAGTAGTTACACATCTA
>DVTA01000219.1:0-10800 GCA_018233265.1 Junonia stemosa | reverse complement strand
CGGCGGCCGGCCGCGGCGGATCGCGCGCTACTGCCGCGCCGCGCCCGCCCTCACTCGCCCGAAATGTTCGCCCACGAGCGACGTCGAAATCGCGTATTTATAGAACACTCCTCTAACTCCGGAAATATTTCGCATCATTTCGCATCGCAGCGGCGGTTAGTTATCTGAGGTAATAGGCGATTGCAGCCGGAAAACAAAGCGCCATGTGGAGCGAAGATTCTACTTTGTTACGTTTGAAAATAAAGACATTTCTGGAAAAATAATCAAGAAAATTTAAATTTAATGAAAAATTTGTCGGTATTCCAGAATTAAGTTCACTGAAAATCGTGTACATATATCAGAAAGTTTGTAATTCTTGCAATGCTAGCGTTAATGGCGAGTGGGCGGGAGGCTTGGCAAGCTAGCAGGACCTTGCACCAAGGACGCGCTACGAACCCGTAGGCGAGACGTTTCGGCGAATAGAGCCTTATATGGTGCCAACTATTATTATAATTTATTTTATGGATAGCCGTTTCAAACGAGGCATGACAAATTATATAGGTACTTTACAAATTTATATCTGCTAAATAAAGCATTGTGCAAAATATATCAATTTATTTTTAGAAGCGATATTACAAATTACATTTAATAGTTAAAAACATAAAACATAGAATGCAAGTGCATGCACATAAATCCGCAATATAAAGAATTAGGTATATAGCTGAACTTGAGGACAATAATCGTGGCAATCTTGCTGGCGGGACAAAGCGGTCGCGAGCTCCGGAAGGAGCACACTCCGCTCAATTACCGCAATTGCCTAAATGAAATTCGTCTCAAATGCACGAACACACAGAGCGAACGCTAATTGGTCACGGTGCTTACCTATCACTCACCTAAAATTATCTTGCATTCCTGTGCATTATCTTGAACGATTATTATCACTAAATTGGACACGTTCCAATCCTCTTTATTGTTTTTAAAACGTTAGATGTATTTTAATTCTTAAAATTACTAAATATTTCGTATTTTTTTATTGTTGATTTGTCAAAGAGATTGATTTAACAAAGAGAAGCCACGAAAGTTTTAAAACAAATACCTAATATATTTATTCTTAGGCAATTAATGTGAAACATTTAGTGGGTATCTTTTTTCTCAAATAAAAACTATCAACGGTCAGTCAGTATTCTTCCAGAGAGACATTGTAACACCGTATAATCCATCACTATTCTTTATTATTAATTGACGTTTCAGCGATAAGATGTGCGTAAGATTCTCGACGCGTACGAATTTCGTGAAACAGATAGAGTTGGGCTCGTGAAGAAGTTCTGTTATCGCGCGGTCATGAGATCACCACTATATCTAGTTGTGACGTTGAGTAGTGAGGTAGGCGATGTTTCTTCGTTACTGATAATGGTATAAAATTAACTTATGCTAATGCTACCTTTATGTACGGAACGACACACGCAGATATTATTTTTAATACTAAAAAAAATAAATATGAAAAAACATAATATCTAAAGCAAATCATGCTTTTGAGAGAAACAAAATTTATTTCCTCTTTTTTTGTTAACACAGTAATAAAAAATAATTCGGTACATATTTTGGAATTAAATCAAAGTCAAAATCTTGCTCATATTTTCAAGCCGGTTGTAGCTATGTCCTAATATGTTCAAAACAATGTCACATATATAATAAGTGCTTAATTATGTACGGGCGTATCGACGATATTGCAAGCCCGTTATCCGCACGTGTGCTCGCCCACGTCCATTACAGCGAGTTATCTGGTAATTCTACATCTATACGTACTATGAAAACCTTTATAGGGTTTGTGCTGACAATATAGGCCAACGAGACTGAAAAAAAAATAAGGGAAATAAAAATGTATTCATTAAAACTGGGTTGACGAACGCCAGTTTGATAAGTTTTTTCTTGTCAAGGAAAGAATAGCGTTCCGTATTCATCCCATAATTTGAAAATACTCCATTACGCCATTAAAATGATTGATACATAATAGTAAACATCGTTAGAAGTGGAAACAAGAAATGGAAAATCCCAAACAGCCAGCTCCAAACTTCAACTAAGGCTGCACAAATTATTGCGACTCCGTTACTTTCTCGCGGCTATTTTTATCGTGCTAATTATAGCACGGACACCCTTCAGCCTTCATCGTGATGATGCGAGCGTGTCAGCAAAACAACCAAGACAAACTCGCGATTTAAGATGAGGTCAAACACCCCTGATGAAAGTGTGTTTATAAGATCTAACCAACGAGAATGGCTGAAAAAATTTTAACATAACTAATTAGCGGAATGGTTATTGAACCACAAAATTACCCTTCGTGATTTGCTGGTTCAGTACCACTCGGTGTGTAGTTATGTTTACACTGTGTTTCTAGTCCCCTTATGTAGGACATTTAAATGGAAATATTTTAAATAATTTGATACTCGAGCATCAAATGATGTTAAAATATATTATTTGATGTTTCGGATCTTCACAGTTGACACGTTATTATGCCATGATCAGGACAAATAACTACAATTTCCTCGTTCGCAACATAAGCACTGATTTTGTTTACAGCTAAAATGAAAACATAGTTGTCATCGTTTTATTTAGCCTCGGTATCGCAACTGGGGATTTCCGGGAAAGAGTCGATAGTAGAGATCATTTAACATTTACATTATCAAGACTTGGAACGTTACGCGGATCAAAAAGAACATATAAATAGAAATGATTTAGCTACGAATTTCTCTAATAATTAAGAATGTGGTATACCCATATACATAAGGCTAACGAACTTTTTAATAATCGATAAATCTATGTTCGCCAATCTGATAACCACCTGATATCGACTTGACAATACAGTCATAAAAGTTATCGTATAATAAATCTAAACAGCATACATGTGGCATTCGGAGGTCCTCGCACTCTTGGGTCATCGATATGTCCATGTTCGTTTAGGCGGAGTCGTCACGCATACTATAAGCACGTGGTCGACAGTTTTGATGCCCAGTGACGTGATTCGATGTTGATGACAAAAACGAGCACAATTATGGCGATATATTGTTTGAGACTGTATTGTTAAGGCGTCCACAATCAATTCAAAGTCTAATTTTATTATTTCTCTTTGAACTTCTTAAAAAGTCCTGTTTTTCCCTAAACCATTTTTTCGATGACAGTGTATTGACATAGTTACAGACTGATACGGTCCTCCGGTCCTACGATCCCCCGTCTTGCCACTGTACTCGTAACGTGTGGTCAAGGCTTTAGGCCGAGTCGTCACGCATACTACGAGCACGTGGTCGACAGGTGGACCACGCCCGCACAAGGCGTTTACAGATTCCATTGTTTACTACATCGCGGCAATTCGAGCGTGCTGTTGTATCCTAAACAATTTCTTATCTACATTTTTATATCGAACGCAATTTGCATTTTCGATACCGAATGACATTGAACTACCCACGTAGATATGTTTCTCGTTAAATTCGAGTTCGTTAGATCGAAAACATAATTTAGACATATTGAAAAACTCATGAAAATGAAATCGATATACAAGAACATTTAAATATTAATCGTAAATTGACGACTATTTTTAATGTAATATCTTCATCTCCGAGATTATCCGTTTAGATAATATACGAGATCAAGCCAAATAGTAGCACTTTTTGCGAAATGGCCTTGACTAGCAAATTACGAAATAGATAAAATGTATTTTAAGTTGCGACTTCGAGATTACCGTTACACAATTTCGCGTTGAATAAATTCAACTAATTTTTATCTCAGATTATCAAACAGCAGAGAAAATAAGCAACAATAGCCAGGGATCGTGTTGGAGCAATTACTAATGGAAATTTTCATTTAAAATGGAAATGTGTAAAATAACTCGTTTTCGAAAGTCAGTAGAAGATTGATCACGCTGAAAATATTCCATCTTCACCAGTACAAGAAGGCGTGGACAAATTACCCAAATAACCGGCAATATAATGACCTCTATACGACATACCTCAATAATTTTAAATGCCGGCTTTAAATTCCATAAACACTCCCGTGCTATTAGGACATCAAGTCGAAGAGGTCATCGCTGCGTGCAGTCGTGCTCTACACTCAAGAGATTTCGTATCTCGCCGGTTGTTTGGAAGCTCATTAACGGAGCTCTAATTGCTCGGACTAATAGCGTTGCTCGAGTTGTCGGCTTAGGAAATTCCTTGAACCGATTCTAAACAAAGATTTGTTTTATATTGCATTTTATTTACATGTTTTACTGTTTCCAGGTTTACGCTTGAGTGCTTTCAAGCGTTATCTATTCAATGATATGTGCCGGCATTAATAACAGGATAAAGCGAAACGATTGCTATATCTACATGGTTTGTTATCTCGAATAGGTTTATTAGAAAATGTTTAATAAGTGGCTGTCATTGGCATAACCATAACTGGTAAAATATAAACACGTGTTCGCTAGTGGTCGATAAACTGAATTATTATTGGCATACTTTGAATAATCGAAATGTTTCAATGTGTAATAAAATGCAATTGCGTGTGATTTTGCGTATTTGCGGACCGGATGTCATCAATAGGCAATGTGCGCGTTCGATTTATTAAAATAGGACAGCAATTATGTATACATATATTTCCTTAGTAAATACAACGAAAGATACAATACTTATATCAAACGTATTAATCATTTATAAAATAACGAAAATAGACGAAGATGAGATCTGTATGCATTAGCATTCGCTGCCGCCGTATAAGTACTAATCTAACATTAAAATGTACAGGGTAAGTATTAAACAAACAACACATGCAAGCATTGTACGGCGCCGTCGACTGTCGCGACATTGACCGCCACTGAACGAATAATAAAACAAATCGACGCCTGGCACCGCGCCAGCAGCCCTTCCCTTCACCTTTATAACATGAAAACGCATACATCGCAACCATTGCCGACCTGGCTAAGACACTCTGAGTAAAAGCGAAATTCGCTACGCCATGTAAAGTGCCCACTATTGTAATACTTAACGAAATCGGGCGGTCGCAAAATCTACACCCTTCGCGTATTTTCTACTCGTTAAAAGGGTTAAAAACCTCGTTTCACACCACCAAAGGTTCTCAGTATTAAAAAGCAAAAAAAAGACATGTAGATGTATTATAATTGTAGGGTAAAGATTAATCGACTAAACGAGGCAGTGAACGGTTCTGTGCAGTCGAATCGACCTTCGTTTTCATGAAAACTGCTCCACTCTGTAATTCTCGGAAAACCCGCGTGAGTCATCGTCACTCGCTCTCTACCGCGGGTCGCTACGACTTGCGTATTTCATTTGTCGGCTCGATTCAAAAACTCGATTACGTTGAATGATTCATGCGAACTATGAATCAGCACGCGACATAAAATTTCACCAAGAAAATCTAAATATTTACTCGTAAACTGTTAACCTTCATCGCGGTGATCATTTGCATTAAATATATGTATGTTACTGAGAACAGTGGCACATTAGGGAAATTGAAGGTTAGGAATGAGGAAATCGTATGAAAACGGGTAAAACCGGAAAATAGAGGAAACGTAAAAATAAGTAGTAGGCATATGTAATGTAAAAGAATGCTGTTAATTTAATAGATTATGGTGACATGTCCCCGCGAATTGAGATAAACTTATCGTGCATAATCGGCGATGAGCGGCGCCGGCCGAAGGACCGGATATCGTCCGGAAATGACGGGCATTCCGCGCGGCGCCGCTTGCCAAGCCACAGACTTCACTAAAAAAACAATCCTACGCTTTTTTGTGTTCACAGCAACAAAACATGTTTTTGCCTTTGAACTCGTTACATATGCAGCGCGAACTTAAATGGCTATCGAATGAACTAGGTCTGTTATTCTGCGGTTTACTTGATAGCTTAACAAGAGGCTGAGTCAATTCTGTATTTTTAGTAAATCACTGGCGACGTCGACGAGCACAATGCGATAAATATTTTTTAAATTAAATAAATATGCGTAATAATTATATTGTCAATTATTATTTACATGGAGCGCAACAGGTTATCTGTTTCTGGGAAGTATTTTTAATCGGTATTTATTGTTTGACGACGATAACAAAAGTAACAGCTGCGCGCTCGCGGCAGAACAAAGGATATAGTCCTAACGCGTTAAATGGCTATGCAAATTATATTGTAGCGCTGATAATGTTAGTGCTTCCTCACATGGCTCGATTACACGCGACCAACATATTATGTGCATTATCTCGAATTGATCGAGTCAAAGTTGTGTCGCAATTTTAAAATGATTGTTGACCTCAAGTTAAGTGACACGTCTTATGTTTCTTTGTTGAGGAAATCGGTTTTTTTGCACTTTTAAAGGCTAATAATTTTTTTATAAGAAACTATGTATGTATATCAGAACTTGATTTCCAATGTTAATAATATTATAGACGATGATTTTTGTTAACAATATTTAAAATATTTTTAACAAGACTTACTTTTGTTGCATATAAGTTATTCTCACTAACAGAAGCGAAAAATAATATAACCACAATAGAGACGAAAAAACAATACATACTTTAAATAAAGAGTCATTGTATTTTTGCAAACAATGTTATGTTACCCATTAAAACAAACATGTAAAACAAGAGTAGCGCCAATGACACCTCCACGTCTTCCCAGTTCCGGGCGTAAGTGTGAATAAAGATTTCAGTTGAACCGAGCACTTCGAAGATTACGGCTTAGGTACAACGACTCTTGCCCACGCACATGTTACTTGTTTTATTTAATTTTTTAATTGCGTCGCCCACATACGCGGCGAGTGGGAGCGATTCCTACCAATTGATATATTGAACACTTTCTGATATAAATAATCTGACATCATTTCGCTAATATAAGTATTACTAGTTATATTTTTACTAGTAACAAATCACACAAGATTTCGAATTTAGACACAAAAAAAAAACAAAATACTTCATTCCAATAAGGAAATAAATAAAGTCCTAACAAAAAAGCGCAGACAGCAATTTTCGACGGTAGATAAGACAATAACCGTCGAGTTAACGCTAAGAATAGCTTTTACGCCATTCAGTGAGTTTAACGACATAGCGCGCGTTTTCAGAATCACAATAATCATATATGACCATGCACCTTTTGAAGGTATTTGAAACTACGCCTCAACTTAAACGTAACAATATATAAACAGAATACAGAACAGTTACCTACAGGCGACGAGCAGACGCTTAGACAGACAAAGCCATTGTCTCAGTGGCCGCTGTGTTTGGCGGCACTTATGCTAATATCTTTTGAAGAACGCCACAGCCTTCCTTTACGGGCTAAAAGATGTTTTATTGCCAGCAATATTTTTAACGCGAAATCACTACGACATCGGTCGATGCCATCAATTATTGTACAAACATATATGATACTTCTTTTGCCTAATAAGGAAATCGATGAGCTACTTTGTACAAATTTTATATGGACAAGGTTTTTCTTTTTATTTTTTTAAATTTGGACACATAGTTTGCGTATTTATCAGTTATGAAACTCTAGAGGCCTAGACACAAGGAACGTGTCTATGTAATCAATATGTAAGCAAAGGTAGGAAGAGGCGCGAGCGCAGAGGAGTGTTTCTTGTTATCAGAGCAGCGGAAAGACCGCCAGCGACCCTGGCAGCGCCGAGTACCATCCGAGATAACATCATGCCCAAAGCGTTGACGTCACTATACGAAATTAGGTTGCAATGAAGGATACAACGAGTTTTCCTTTAACGCAAAAAATCAGCTGCGAAGCTAACCAATATATTGGTTTAATAATTTGATTGAAATTTTGTCGGTAAATTGAATATTTTATGTACATACCTAAATATTTTAATTAAACTTATTTCATTAACCGAGACATTCAATTACTTTTATTAACTTCTATCTTCATTTAGATGCACAGATTTATACAAAATGTTTTGTATTTTGGTGGTGTTTTGCTTTTTGAGTCTGATACCACAAAACGCTACAAGATGTTTGATAACCCAGGTAGTAATATAAATTAATGTTTTACATGAACTAATATTTATTCTAAGTAATTTACTGACGGTGTATTGGAACAATTGCAAAATATTAATAGAACTATTAAGTGTAACATATTGCAAAGCAAAGCTAGGATAAGACTGGAGTGAAACAGGACACAAGTATTCTTATCACAGCTGATAGCGAGTCCGAAACGTCTGCCAACACCGACTTATCGCCCTTCCTCGAAATCATCCACAAACACTTGCATTTATCGCTAAATATTTCACAATCGCCTGTTAAAGGGAAAATATGATATTAAAAGATTTAACGTTAAGAGTTTCATTACAGAAGTTTACCACTTTTTACTGGAATTAACAAGAAAGTAACCGATAAAGCACCGAAAAAAAATCAGGGTAATGACCCATTAATGCGTATATTTAGAAAATAACAAAACTAACAATAACATTGAAATAATATAATATCTTCAAATCAATTAGGATTTTATTTGAAACGACTATCGAATAGTATGAGAATCAAATATGTTTCGTCTTAAGAGATTGCGTATTATAACAACGCGTTGAAAGATACGAGTATAACAAGCGTCAATTTGGCAAGAGGCCCAGGAGAACAAGGATATTATTCTAGCAACAACTTTTAGAATATTCCTCACAGTATAAGAGTCAACAACATTAACAAAATATAAACTGCGGTTAAGATAAATCGTATAAAAGACGTTACGTTCGCGTTTCGAAATATAAAACCATATTAATCTTCATCGCGCTTTTTATGTGACGGCCTATAAAAATTAAAAAGGAACCCTTTATAGCATCGTCAAGGCGAGACATTAACAATACAAACTTGAAACTTGTTACACGAACAATACGCCCGTATACAAAATTTATACTCAAAATATCATTCAATAAAAACATACTAAAAATATGAGCGCTAAAAAGATGAGACGAAGAGCTACAAAAGTAAATATTGTTCGATATGAATTATGGTAAAATATATCATGTCGTAAAGAACTAATCGTATTCAATAAGTAATAGTATTGTAAATACTGTTAACTGGCGAAACGCGATGATAGATATCGACGGAGATTTACGTTCGAAACCAACAAACGCTACAACGAAATCGGAAACATGTTTTTCAGACATATTGATTTAAACTATGGACGTGGAACAGATAACACTAGGAAGGGAGATATTATACGGCAATGTTACCATTGCAGGTACAACCCGGAATTTTAAAGTCCTTGTCGTTATCATTCTGTACATAGAGAACACTTGAAGTCCATTGTTTATAAAACAGGCCCAGCCTATATTATAATCTAATCTATAATTTTATTTATCAATCGATATCCTAGTCAAGCGGGAATTCATTACACTAACATTTGTGACAAATAAGTTTTTAAAGTCAAAAATAGATTTATAGGATTCATGTGAATACGTTGTCATGTAGAACATATTTATTGATTTCAAAGTATGTAGTAGATTTTACCGGAAGGTATAGGTGAAATATATGTATGCAGTTATTTTAATGATTGTGTTAAATATAAAACTAAAGCGACTCCATGGCTCCAAATATTTCTTCGCTCTCGTTTTTTTGCCTTATTAGCCAAAAGTTACACTTCGACCTGAGACAAGCCTAATGTCAAGATTATCCTATCCAGCCCTCCCTGGAACTCTGGATTTATTATTGGCTCCTATCTATTAATAATTTTCACAACGTAATGTTGTATGAAGGCTTTTTGCTAATATAACAGTTTTACAAGGGAAACACTCCTTATGGGCGTTAAATATGGAATACAAGATTACACAAAAGCCCAAGCGGTCGAAGCCCCTAAAATATAAACAAATTAACTAAATCACTATTCGGCAAATTATTTATAAAATAAGTTCCACAAATAATTAAAGGTTGTACAAATTTTATTGTAGACTCGAAAACGTTGACCTATGTTTCCAACTAGTACCTACGAGTAACACTATCTTGTCACATGAAATTGATTACACTTGATCACTGTATTTTTATTTAAAAACGATATATATTTTTTTGATATTCTTATATTAATAGCAATTTTATAGTTTTGTTGAATACAAAATGATTTTAGTGTCATGTAATTTGCAACACCTAACGTGTAATTTACCCTCCCGCGCTCGTCCATCTGCTAGAGTTAAAAAAATAATAAATTGATATTAATGACTTAATGATTGTCTGATTTAAGAGTCATATCATAATCGATTCATAATCACTGGGGAATACCCCCAGAATATAACATCGAATGTCATAAAATCTTTCCAAGTTTCGTTGCACGTAGATGTATACTTAAATTTGAGGACACAGAATCGATAGTGTAAGATGTAATTGAACTGCAATCATCTGCTAATTATATCAGAGCTCATGTTTTATTTGTCATTCTGCTATGTTAGGAAAACTTCCTTATTCTTCTAATATTTTGAAGACATCAGTTTTTTTAAGAATTTAAGTAGGTACCTATTTTGATATTTAGATTAGATACGATTTTTGATAGAAAATAGGTATAAACGATATTAATGGTACTGTTGTAATGAATATAAGGTTTACTGTGAGAAAATATGATATTTTTACAAAGTCAGGTTTCGTAGATGCCGGTAATTCCAAGGAATTTGTGATAATCCAATATATGGTTTAAAATATTGCATAATTATAAGTGAACAAAAAATGTGTGTGAAAATAACGAAAAAAATAGAGATTGTTTTATTAGGTAGGTAATGACGTACGTATTAACCAGCATGATATAATTTCGATTAGTTAGGTACCCAAATTCGTATAAAGCACATTTTGCTTTACAAATATTTTAAATAATTACAAAT
>DVTA01000218.1:0-10813 GCA_018233265.1 Junonia stemosa | reverse complement strand
TGTCTGTTGTAGAAATAGTGTGTGTGTGTGTGTGTGTGTGTGTGTGTGTGTGTGTGTGTGTGTGTGTGTGTGTGTGTGTGTAGGTATTATAGTTATATAATAAGATAGAAGTTAAGAAAGAGCGCCTCTTTCGCCAGCAAAATGTTCTACAGTTTGGCGATTTTGTTTAAATTTGTTAATGTTATTATGTGTGAAATAATGAAATAAAAAAAAGTACAAACCGACTTACGACGGCGCAATTGAGTGGAGCACATATAGTAAACGGTACCAATTTAAATTATATGAAGAGTAAATATTCGATTTATAAGAATTAAAATAACACAAGAAAGACATTGACATGAAAAAAAATTTATGAAAAAAAGGTACAATCACAGAATATATCTATATCTATAGCCTACACTCTGACCTGGTACAATGCAGACATTCTTATTATGTAAAAAGGTACCTATAATGTTATACATATTTAAAATGAAGTATTAGATTAGGGATATCCGTCTGGACATTCATCGAAACTAATCGTGAAACGGGTCGTCTTTTTCTAATACTTCATTTTCAAGTATAGTGAAAAAAAAGTGAAAATAAAATGGCAAAATGTTGACATGCTATTACTTATTATTTAATTACATATTGTAGTTTAAAAATAACAACATGTCAACATTTTTTCCGCTGATCCTATTTCTCCGTTCAGAAATAATCTGTCCAGACTTTGAAAAAATACGTTCCGATGGCACAGACGTGGCACTTATGCACATTCGCTTTTTTACTATTTCATACAGCCTAGGGTAAAATTCTTTTTTTCCATGCCACCATTTAAAAGGATCTTTGTTCCTTGGCAAAAGTGGTTCTTGTAAGTATTTATCCACTTCAATTATACCTGCTGCAGTAGCATTACTGTTATGAATTATTTCACTCACTTGTTCGTCAAAATCGTCCCATATACTACGCATCTTCTTGTTGGGTGGTGGCTGAGGCTGCCCTTCATTTTCTGTATTAGTATCACTTTCAGTGTCACGCTGAAGAGTGACATTGGCAACTAATTGTTTAAGATGGGAACATGCTCGCACATACGAAGAGTCATTTATGAAGCCATGTTTTTTAAATCTAGGATCCAAGAGTGTGCTTTCGGCAAATATGTTGTTGTCTTCTATATTATGAAATCTTGTGGATAGCTCATCGTATAAAACCTGGGTCATTTGTTTGACTGACTCTGGAAGCGATTGCCT
Organism: Junonia stemosa; assembly: GCA_018233265.1. Lineage (NCBI taxonomy): Eukaryota > Metazoa > Arthropoda > Insecta > Lepidoptera > Nymphalidae > Junonia > Junonia stemosa. Next base: position 9,590 of record DVTA01000218.1, on the reverse strand, counting down.
AGTTAGAAATTTGCAGCACTCTTTTTTTAAGGCATTAGATATTAGTATTACTTGTGATATAGTTACTTGTTTGTCAGAGCTCATTATTTCTGTAACATCATTGAAAAAGGACAATAATTCATTTGCAGTTGTTAATATTTCCAAGTCGCTATTATTTATACCATCGAGATCCGGATATTCAATGGCAATAATGGACATTAGACTATTTTTTGCTTCTATCACACTTTGGAACATTGTATAAGTGGAATTCCATCGAGTTATTATATCTTGTTTCAATTTTATTTCTTTATCGCCCAATTGTTTCTGCATAGCCTTAAGTCGCTGTGTTGCAAGAGGACTTCGTTTGAAATGTTCCACTATGGCTTTTTCTTTGGATTGTGTGGGTTTAATTTCTTTAAGGGCTAACTGAACTATACGATTCAATGTGTGTGCAAAACACGGTATTTGCTTCCACTTCAACAACTTTATTGCGGCTTTAATATTAGCTGCATTATCACTTGTTACAGCTACCACTTTCTGTGTAATTTTCCAGTCTTCACACATTCTTAAAAGTTCATTCTTTAAGTTTTCAGCTGTATGACGATCGTCATACTTATGGCATTCCAGCATGCAAGACTGTAATTCTGTGTTTTTATTTATAAAATGTACACTCAGAGCTACGTAACTTTCATTTGGTTTTGATGTCCATCCGTCTGTTGTTAGTGCAACGTAGTCTGTGTCTTCTAGTATTTTTTTAACTTTATCTTTTTCAATATTATAATAGTTTGGCAAAAGAGCATTGGTTAATGTTTTGCGGCAAGGTAAAACATAATGAGGGTTGAGTTCTTTAATAAATTGTTTAAATGATTTACTGTCTACAATCTGAAACGGCAAGTAATTTTTGCAAATAATTTCTATTAAACATTTGTTTAACTGTTCGTTTTTTTTAGAAGATAGAGGTTTGAAATAATTTGTTAATTTTTGGTTGTTATTAATAAAGTTACTTTTACTAGTGGTTCCTTCTGTTGTATTTTCCTTAACGTTTTCCGTAGTTGATCCCATAGCCGAGGGTGCAGGTGAAGTATCATCAGCCGGTGGTACGGAAACAGAATCTAAAACACCTGGGTGTTGTGTTTTGGTGTGGCGAGTTAAATTATATGGGCCACCACCTTTATATGACATGACTTTTGAGCAAAAGTTACATTTAGCCTTATTGTTTTTTAAATCTGTGAAATATTGCCAGGCCTTTGATATTCTTTTTTCACTAGAATCAGCCATGCTATAAGAGAAAAGAAAAACATGCATGTAGCAAAGCACACCCAACACCGTTATTTACACACATATTAAAAAAAAAGAGTAAATGTAACCAAGAATTCAAGAACATGCAAAGTTTTTAGAATATTAAGCTGAAAACTCAGTTATTTAGTCATTTTGCCGGTCACCGATAACTCTATGGAGGTTTAACCCCACCGACAGTGTATCGGATTGGATTGCATTTAAACAATGTTTTTGTGATTTATGTCCGGTGTTTAAAGTCTATATTATCAAGTCACGACGGCAACGCGCGCGCACTGTCAAGCGTGACTTGTTAATAATACTTTGAACACTCAACACTGTACATAAAATTTAATTTCGTTTAAATACCTATTGTAAAATCCCGTCCGATCTGATGGTGTTGGTTTGGTTGCCCCATAACCAGGTAATTTATCAGATAATTAGAATTTTTACAAATTAGATAAAATTGTAGAAATCGAATGGTGTAACACTATTAACAAAATCTGTTGATTTTCTTATTAATCGATTTATTTTTAAAGTGGTCGGAAACTGGCAAAATCACTCTACTTATCAAAGTGTTATTTAAAGGTTTTTAAATTAAATTAGTCAGTCATGCCAAATTTTTTAATTTGTTAATGTCACCTTGGCTTAGCGGCAAGCTATGATGGCCGTTTTGACGTTTGCCCGCTTATGAACATTCGTTTTAATTAATAGATATTTTAAATTTGAAGGAGCAAATTGCTGTTCTTAATCGTCAGTAGTGACGTGGAGCTAGTCATATAATTTATCGAATGTATAATTTTAGGACACATAATTTATTTATTACATTGATTTTGTAAACTATATAATTAATTAGGGTCCCAGGTAGGGTTGCCAACCGTACTTTAATATATAGTATTGTACTATATTTCGGGTCTGCGTACTATATACTGTGCGTAGCCGAGATGGCCTAGTGGTGCGAACACGTGGATCTTAACGATAGGTCACGGGTTCAAACCCTGGCTAGCACCGCTGGATTTTAAAGTGCTAAATTTGTGTTTTCATCTCGAGCTCGGCGGTGAAGGAAAACATCGTGAGGAAACCTGCATTGACACATGTATATCCACCAATCCGCAGTGGAGCAGCGTGGGGGATTAAGCTCCATACCTTTTCCCTAACAGGAGAAGAGGCCTATACCCAACAGTGGGATATGTACAGGCTGTGTTACGTACTATATACTGTTGAAGAAATATATAGTACGCAAAAATACTATATTTTCAAAACCGACCGTAACAAAAGATATCTTTTTCAATTATAATGAACGCGCCTTTACAAATTAAATTGATTTAATTCCTGTTCTCTGATTCGAGAAAAACAGAAGTAGTATGTCATTAATCAAAAATGAGTTTTTAATTTACATTAATCTAAAAATTGAATGTAATGGACCATACGAAACTTTTATTTCAGATAAAACATTGTTAAAAATGCAAGAAGTGTAAAAAATATAGTTTTTATAAAAGTAAATAAGTAACAAATATTTCTTGGATTTTTTAAAATGTTTGCATAAAATACTATATTTTTTTGAAATGTACTATATTTTTAATGGCTTGTTATGAAAAATACTATATTTCGCTGTAAAAATGTTGGCAACCCTAGTTGAGACCGACCTCTATGAGATAAAGTAATAAAAAGTAGCAAGGTTCTACCTAACTAAAATAAATTAAAATTAAATGCTATACAAATAAATATGACTAAAGCCTACATGCTCCATAAAAGCTGTAGAAATATTTAACAGACAGGTACCTATTTTAGAATGATTAAAATAAATATTACAGTAAACAATTTTACCACCCGACGAGTTTTTAAATAAATAACGAATATTTACGCTTCTTTTATGTAAATGTGTTATATAAATTAATTCGACGTCAAAAGGCATGACATTAGAAGATGCAGTATAGTGTTCATGACAGGACCGCTTGGTCCAAGTTATAAGAAATTTAAAAGTTAGTATTACAGTATAAATAAAACGTAATAAATTAAAGAGACCGATTTCACTAGGAATAATGTAGAGATATTACATGCCCCTAGTTATTGGGTGCGGAATAATTAACGGCATATTTATGAAATCCTAACAACATTACATACTTTTAAGATTTTTTCGCGTCTAAACTACCAGTGTGTAATAGTTTTCGTTAGGTATTATCTGACGACGACGACAAAGATTTTTAGTTATCTTACCATAGTACATACATTTTGAGTGAAGATGCCGGATGTGCCGGAAGAAATTCTGACACACCACCAACCCGCAGTGAGCAGCGTAGTGGATTAAGCACCATAAGCTTATCCCGAATAGGAAAAGAGGCCTATGCCCAGCAGTGGGATATGTATATGCTTTTACTTTACTACTTTACCTAAATTTCATAATATAGAAGACCAAACAATAATTACAAATCAAGGTAAAAATTCAGAGTGTCTAGTCAGTCTACTTCGTCGCTTATAAATTACGTCGTACGACGGAAACGACGAAGTCGATTGTGACGTCATTATCAGAGGTCATCGGTGACCAAAGATCATTGTCGACGGTTCCTTCGCGTAATTACCAGTTTACTCGATGACAACTTAACAATTACAAGTTGATAGTAAATTAGCGTTGAAGTTCATAGTTTTCTTGCCTTGAATGTATAAAAGTGGAATGACGTGTCTATGTCCAACGCAGAGGTCGCTGATGACCACAGATTAAAGAACTTTCTTGTAACTCCGATGTATTATTGAATTTAGTAACAATACACAAAATCGCTTATAATTTCGTTGGAGTGTTGGTTGATATTTAATTAATAAGTAGTTTTTGTTATTTGGTTGCATATGTAAAAGTTGGTGTACTATTTTCAGTCGCAGAGGTCGCTGGTAATCACAAATCAGTGAACCATCGTCGCGTAATTATTCAGAATGTATCACATTTTACAAAATCTTCTTAGTTATTTTTTATATGCATATGAAAAAATTTGTGCTAAAATCCTTCGTCGCTTATAATTTAGACCGCGTACGACGAAGACAATCGGCACGTCAGTCGCAGGGGTCGCTGTGACCACAGATCAGCGTCGCCGGTCAAACGACGCGCTCCATTGCGTTTGAGGCCGTTATGTGGAAAATATTATGTATTCCATAGTAATAGGAATTAATTTAAATTATACGCTTTGATCGAAGTGATTTATGACTGGGCTAGGTTTATTAAAATGTCATTATTTTTGTATTAGGTTTTTTTGCGTGTTTTTGTTACGTCATGCCATTAAATAATAACCTCCTTTTTAAAAAATCAATTGTACATACAGTAGCGATATTAGTTTTAGTTAATATATAGGTAGTAGTAAAAACTCGTACATATTTACTGTTAGGTACTTTTGCAACCCAAAACATTTCGAATTATTTTTCTTGATTTTCTTTTTCCATATTCAAATACAGAAATCCAAGCATATTCTAAACAAATTATGCCCATTAAAAATGAGAAACAAAACTTAGCGGAGTTAGCGTAACTCGTAAAAGTTAAAAGGCGACATGGTGATTGTGATAGTGAGATTGACTTCAAGTCTCCCGGTTTTAACTCGGAGATAACAGTAAAGAAACGTGAACTCAGCTCCAAGGCGCTGTAAAGCCGCGTCCCTCCGGTCCTCTGGAGTCGCAAGAATTGCATAACGTTAGACGGAGGCAACTGTGAAACCCCCCACGCCAGAAAGGGAGGGAAAACGTTTTGCAGTTGTCATAATTTCACTCGACATATAATAAAGATAAACCGTAGTGCTGTATTTATTCAGAATTATATAGTTTTTATGACGACTTTTCGGTTCGAGTGTTGAGTTTTGATGTGGTTGCAAGATTTGGAGTGTTTCGATTTTGAACATTTTTAATTGGCTGTTTATTTGAACCCAAAAACCTTTGGACTGATTTTGATATTTATATGTATTATCTGGTTTAGTAATGAAGATAAACGTCATAGACATACAACTACATGGGTAAAGCGAATTTCCTAATTATGTACCTGCATCATATGATCTGACATCCGATTATGCGGCATATTAAAATTTACTTCACCCTGGCCCAATTATAGGACATTTTTCCTTCAATAACATATAACGAAGAGTTATTTCCTTTAATTATCGTGGAAATTAAGGATGCACTAGTAATTTTACATGTCCTTTAGCCTTTAACTATTTCTGTGATAGGATTCCATCAGAATCCCACTCTTTTAAGATATATTAAAACTATCTTTTTACAATCTAGCGAAAGCGAAGAAATATTCTTTGAGAAGGTGCAACTGATGCGGTCGTTAGTTGTTGATAACTTTTCAACTGCTTGCGGCTTTGCAGCTGTTGGCATTGTTTATGGCTCTTATGTTATTAGAATTAAAGGTCATTTTTGTTTGAAATGTAATTTCCCACATGTTACACTTGTATTGTCCAGTAAATCACGTCACACGGCGATTTGCCGCGAAAATTACCGGCCGCGGAATCCGAGGAGCGTAGTATGAGTGAAATATCAGATGTAGCGATTTTTAATTGCGATAACTATCCTGGGGTTTAAACGTTAAATAAGAAGATGCGTAATATCTAATGTGTTCGAACAAGGCCGTTGAAATGTATTATAATTTCAATTTCAATGGTATTATAAAATTGTAGTAAATAAGAATGTGAGTGTATGATTTTCAAGAAGCGTAATTATAGATTTATTTTATGCCATGCAGACAAGTCAGTCGTGTTAATAACTCATACTCGAATATAATAATGGTTATGTATTATACATAGAACGAGGAAATAGGATCCAGCTGGGACAAGATTACATAAAATCAGTCAGTCGTGTGCAATGCACGGTCGGACACGGTCGTGTTCTAAAGTGCGATAACATAGTGCGCGGTGGTAGCCGCTGCCTGTAGCTATGAGTTCTAAACAGCTCATAGCCAACGAGCTGTTGGCATTTATTCAACATGCCATTGATACTATGGATGAAGTTAGTATTTTGCAGATCTGCAAATCTAACTTCAAGGAAGAAGAGATCAGCAGCAGTAAATTGCTACTGTTTCGAACCCTGAACAAAATCAACGAAATGCCATCACGTAGAAGAGATGGTACGGAAAAAAGCATTCAGGACATTATCAACGTGCTGAAGATGACGGACCCGGACGACGTACCCGATTTCGTGGCGAAGGAGTTGCATAGGCTTCCTCCCGTTACTTTCGACCACGTCGACGTCACCAGGCTTCTTAAGGATATCACGTTCCTGAAAACATCCCTGGCTGAAGTACAATCTAAGTTGGAGGCATCCGACAAAATCATAGGAGAACTGCGTTCTGAAGTAGTGCAGTTACGTAGCGCTGCTTCGGAATCTAGGTCGCACGATGCCTCAAACGTGAATATGCGACGCGGAGCGCAAAATGCTTCCATCGGCGGTTTCGTGTTTGCGACTGTGGATAGTGCAGACGATGCATCTCTGTCCGATGGTCGTTCGTCGCCCCCGATTAACGCCGCGACTCAAATATGTAGGTCGACCTCCAAACATGCTTACGCTGCTGTTGCCGCTAAGACTAAAACGGCAATGTCACAGGGTAAGCAACAGGAAGGGGGAAAGCAGATACCTTGTAATCAACCCCATAAGGATCTGAGAAAACAAGGCCCTAAAAAGGACCAAGTCGATGCAGATGGCTTCATTAAAGTAGTAAAGAAGAGTAAGAAGAAGCCGTCAAGCCGCAATCAGTGCGGGAGCGCGCAGCCGTCGGGCGCAGAAACTTCGTTGCGGACAGCTATTCCATCAACGCAGCTGTACCTGTCCCGTCTACATCACTCCACAAAGGCAGAGGAGATTGTGGAGTATATTCGTAAGAAGACGACGTGGACTTTAAGGGTCGTTAAGTTGGAATCGCGTTACAACGTGAATTTTAATTCATTTGTGGTGCGAGTTCCGACTCAACATCTCACGACCTTTATGCAGCAAAGTTTTTGGCCAACGGGTGTGGTGTTCCGAAGATTTCGGGGAAGGCTTCCATGCACCACGCGCATCAGCACGTTAGGAACGTGTTAGTTATAGTATTTAAGTTAATATGTATTAGTGTATTATAGTATTATATGTTATGTTGTGTATTTAGTTGTAAGATGATATGTATTTTTTTTTTATACTTATACCACGGATCACAGGAGATTTTAATCATCTTAAAGTGTAAGTGGTTAGATATGTGCAAGTTTTAAGAAAAACATCGAGATAAATATATTCTAGATGGGCCGTATCAAGGTGAAATGCAATCATTTTCAACGTTCTGCGATAACAAATAAAATGTAGGTAGTAGCAGTGGATTTACCACTTTACTTATTTTTAAAAATGCCAAAAACAATAGATATGGTTCAAAGAGATTGTAATCGCCATTATCAACTACTCGACTTTTTTATCCTTGTTGACGCAGGATAAATTTTCATAGATACCTAACTCATGGGAGGGATGTCGGGTTATGTGAGATTGCACTCACTAAAACCCCCTTCGATGGCCGCCACAGCATGGAAAACGTTTAGGCTACGGGGTCGGTTTCGCAGCACGTCCGAGGCGTTTCCCGTGCGTTGCTCCGCTCGTGGCTTGCGGAACCCTTCTCAGGAGGGTGGAAAATTATCTCGCCCTCCCCACTTAATTAATATTAAATTCGTAGAACAAAGTTTAACAGATAGATCATTGACATTATTAGTACAGAATTGTTTCTGTAATATTTGAATTCTTTCAATTTGAATTTTAAACTAAACATAGTTGTCCCTTATTCGTAAAAAATAAAAGTGTAGCTCCCCAACATGTAAAGGAATATTTCAAATCGATCAAGTAGTTTCAGACCCTATTCATTTAAAACAAACAATCAAATTTTTGCCCTTTGTAATATTAGTAAAGAATACATCAATAGAGTAACGAAATTAACTAAATAAAAACTTTATCACAGGACGGTCCCTACATCTCGCCAGAGGAAGCCGTAGCGATCTACACAACGACAGTCCACTGGCTGGAATCCAGGCGATTCGCGCCCATTCCCTTCCCGCCCCTCTCATACAAACACGACACTAAACTGCTTATCTTAGCCCTGGAGCGACTGAAGGAGGCCTATAGTGTCAAATCTAGGCTTAACCAGAGCCAAAGAGAAGAGTTGGGCTTGATAGAACAGGCCTATGACAACCCGCACGAAGCCTTGTCGAGAATTAAGCGTCACTTGCTAACACAGAGAACTTTCAGAGAAGTAAGTATGTTTTTATTACTGGTAATAAATCTAAAAATTTCAACAAAAAAGTTTGTGTTTTAATAATACAAGACTAGTTTTTGCCCGCGGCTACACATGTGTAGATGCTCTAGGTAAGAAAAACCCTTGTCTCGAAAAAGACAAAAAAAAATACTTTCCTTTTTATAGTATACGAGCAATACGCGCCCACTTCCGCATAGCATGAAATATGTTAATCAGGGCAATTGTAGATTTGTATTATGTTAGCTAAAACTTAAATATTAATTTTTATATTTTTAATTTTGTCCACATTATATACATGTACCAAGAGCATATTTCAAGCAATACATTTTTCTAACAAAAAATTTATATCTCCCATAGGTGGGTATAGAGTTCATGGACCTATACTCGCATCTTGTACCAGTGTACGACGTGGAGCCCTTAGAGAAAATAACAGATGCATACCTCGACCAATACCTGTGGTACGAGGCGGACAAGCGGCGCCTCTTGCCGCCGTGGGTCAAACCGGCAGACACCGAGCCCTCTCCGCTACTCGTGTACAAGTGGTGCCAAGGTAAGAGTTTCTAATTGTCATTCAGTATATATAGCCACTACATATAACAGACGCGTACCTTGACCAGTACCTGTGGTACGAGGCGCTCAAGCGTCGCCTCTTGCTGCTTTATAAAATAAACTAAAAGATATAACCATTTTACTCATGACTTCGTCTCTACAAGTTGTGGCTTTCAAGTGAATTATCATAAGTAAATTAGTAAGTAAAAATTAATATTTTAGGATTAGGATAAATTAATCTAAAACACTAACAGGTTGTTATTAAGAAGATAGGATGTATCAACTATGCAATAGCTTAAACCAGGATCATTTTGATTGCCAATACACAAAAAAGTGTTAATGAAACTTTATTATGAATTTATTACTGTGTAACTAAAAGTGTGATAAATGAAGAAGATTCCACAAGAGAGAAGGAACTGAAGAAAGTAATGCGATTGCCCACAGTGTGTGTTGTGGCAAAGGAGATCAAAATGGTTATACCATCCCCTTGTTACAAACCTCACTTTGGTTGATTGCACATTCAACAGAGGAAAACTGCAACTGAAGAAAAGAAGAA
>DVTA01000217.1:0-10825 GCA_018233265.1 Junonia stemosa | reverse complement strand
GTGGAATTGTCTGCTCGTTTGCCTCATTTTCTTTACATAAAAAAAGTATATTATTATATCTATTATTGGAGCTAAAAGATTCGAGCACTTACCTAGGGCAAAAAAGCAACAAAAATGTTGGTTCCACCAATGGATAAGTCCTCACTCCCAAATTGAAATTTTTCTGCTTCATTAATTTTAAAGGGACTCCCTGCCAAACTAAAACAAATTGGCTGCAAAAATTATTTAGTGCCCCCTCTTAAATTTAATCCCCCTCTTTCAATCTTGGATCCGCTATTCGACTAGTAAATGTCACAATTCTTGGCAAATTCCTCTTCTTATTTAAGGAAAACTTGAGAAGCTGAATTCAATACGCATGTGTCGTTTAATTTTACGGACATTTAGGCTCCTTTGTGACATTTTCTGGTCATTGTTCTTCAAACCGAATATATCTATTTTATTAGAAATACGATTATTACACCTTTTTCATCATTCAAGCCACCATAATTGTTTTTGTTATGATTGTCAAAGGGGAATCCTTTGATAATCATAATTTTTTTCCAAGTTTTCCAAGTTTGCCAAGTTTTCATACCTAGCTCGGCCAGAACCGACAAAGATGTATTATACAACATTGAAAAGGGTAAAAAAATTAAAATTTTATTTACAAATTACTTTTTTGTTAGAAGTAGATAAAAAGTAGAGCTTGACGAAATGTCACTTACACGTGACGTTTTTAGCATGACATTATATACACCCATTAAGATCTGTTAAAATAGCTTATTAGGTCTAGATCGATGAAAACTTTATTGCACACATACACTTAACAGAAAAAAACAGTACCAAACGATCTATTAACAATATATTATATCTATTACATAAATCTACAATATCGTGCACAAAACAGTGATATACGCAAATATTAACAAATATGTTTTTACGATAATGTAATAAGAAAATATAAAATCCCATTTGTGCATTACGTTGGGTACATAAATAAAAAACTTGGTTACTTCTTCTTCTTCTTCTTCTGCCTCGCCTTATCCCGTTACGCGGGGTCGGCTTTCCCAATCATGCGGCGCCATTTGCATCGGTCTTGAGCGTCTTGTTCTTGAAGTCCCAACACCTTCATGTCCCTTTGGACATTTGTCATCCAAGTTGTTTGGGGCCTTCCTCTACCCCTCTTTTTTATAGCGATGGTAAGGCACTTCTTAACCACGTGATCGTCCGGTCTTCTCATAACATGACCGTACCATCTCAATCTAGCCTCAGAAATTTTTTGGGATATGGGAGCAACTTTGAAACTTCCCCTTATATATTCATTGCGCACCTTGTCTTTGAGGGTAACTCCTCCCGACCACCGCAGCATACGCATCTCTGTTGTGTGCAGTTTTTGTTCATGGGCCTTAGTTGTCGGCCATACTTCGCACCCATAGAGTAAAGTTGGTCTTACTGCCGTTTTGTAAATTTTTCCCTTCGTCCTGATAGGCATTTTAGTGTCGCATAGGACTCCGGTTAGCGTTCGCCACTTGTTCCATCCAGATGTTGTCCTGTGTAAGATATCTGCTTCAATTGTCCCATTATCGGAGATAACTGAGCCCAGGTACTTGAAAGTTTTAGCTTGTGGAAGGTTTACGCCGTCAAGCTTAATGGTGGTCTCGATGGAATTTGTTGGGTCGAAGTTACAGATCATACATTCGGTTTTAGTTCTACTGATGCGCATTCCATTTGCTTCCAATGACTCTCTCCATTGTTCAAGGTGTTCTTGAAGTTCTTGTGGGTTATGCGATATCAGGACTATGTCGTCAGCATATAAGAGATTCCACGGCGTTGGTTTTTGTATACTGGCAGTTAGATAATTCATTACTACGTTGAAAAGTAACGGACTTAATGCGCTGCCTTGGTGAACACCTACTTTTATGGTAAAGCTCTCTGAAAGGCCCGCTGGGCTTCTTACCCGCGTTTGCACATTTGTATACATGTCCTTTATAAGTCGGACATAACATTCAGGGACACCATGTGCTCTTAAGGCTTGCCATATGATGGTTCTTGGTACACGATCGAAGGCCTTTTCAAGATCTATAAATACCATTATCAGGTTCTCCTTATTTTCACGGGCTTTCTCCATCACTAATCTAATAGCATGAATTGCATCAGTGGTACTCTTTCCTTGTGTGAAGCCAAACTGATTATCGGTTAAAGTTATTAAATTTGATAGGCGTTCGCTCAGGATTCTTTCCCAGATCTTTAGGGTGTGTGAGGTCAGCTTTATCCCACGGAAATTTCCACATAGCCGAACATCCCCTTTATTTTTATAGAAAGGAACGAGTGTGCTTGTACGCCATATGTTAGGCATGGCTTCACTTTTGAGGATGTTGTTAAAAAGTTCACAAAGCCATACCTCCCCGTCCTTAAGTGTTTTCCAAACTTCGGCTGGTATGTTGTCTGGTCCACTCGCTTTGTGATTTTTCATCTTAGAAATAGCTTTTCTAACTTCTGCTAAGGTGATCTAATTGGCAGGTTCTTGTACTTTTGGTTCAACTTTCTCTGGTTTCCGTGGGAATTCTTCATTTAAGAGCTCATTGTAGTAATGATACCACCGTCTACATATGTCTTTGTCATCCGTGAGCAATACTCCTCTGTCATCCTTTATGTATTTAGTTGTAATTATGTCTTTACTGTTCTGGTGTCTTTGCTTTGCTATCCTATAGATTTCAGTATCCATTGCTAGTTCTAGGCGTCTATATAGGTTTGCATCTGCTTTGTCTTTTTCAATAGCCACAGTTCTTCGGACATTTTTCTTTGCTTCTTTGTACAGCTCTTTATCTTGGTCCAGGCCGGTTTCTTGCCATATTTTGAACCGACGCTTTTTCTCTGCTACATTTTCTTTAGTAGCCCTGTTCCAATTAGAATCTTTTCTTGCCTTTACTGATTCCTAGCACTAGACTTCCTACTAATTCTGTCCATGTATTCCATTTTAGGTAAGTACTAACTTTATTTTTTATTTTTTAGATGCCAGGAAAAGGAGCATTTTTAAGTTATAGTGAAGAGGCCATGACCCAAGCTGTTAACGACGTAAGACTCCATGACACAGCGATACGTGCTGCCGCCAAGAAATTTGGAGACCCTCGGTAAACTCTTGCAATTAAAGTGACCGGGAAATCTCCTCTTGCGAGGAAAATGGGCCCAGCCACTATGCTGACAAAAGAAGAAGAGCAGAGAATATGCCAATGGGTGTACGAATCTGCAGCGGCTGGATTCCCCATTACTCACGAGCAGCTGCTTTTCAGTATTCAGAAATACTTGAATGATTTAAAACGAAACTGCAAGTTTTTTAAGGCGAATAATAAGCCAAGAAAAACATTTTTAAAACTTTTTATGAAGAGGAATAAAGGAATAGTCTTAAGAACCTCGCAAAACTTGACGTCTTCTAGAGCAGCCGTCAACGAAGAAGTAATAAGGGAATGGTTTGGAAAAGTTGGAGACAAATTAAAGGAAAAAGGTTGGGCCGACATTCGCCTTGACCCCAACAGAGTCTTTAACTGTGACGAGACGGCTTTCTTGTTAGCACATAAAACACCCAATGTCCTCGCAAAAAAGGAGACAAAAATGTTAAGGCTGACGACAAAGAGTGTTTAACTGTACTTGTTACAGTAAACGCTGCCGGCACCTGTGCTCCTACGACAATTATATACCCTTACAAGCGAATTCTAGCTGAAATTTCCGACAATTTTCCATCAGGGTGGGGACTGGGAAAAACCGACTCGGGTTGGATGACCTGTGAAGCTTTTTTTAAGTTCATAGCTGACATATTCTTCCCTTGGCTATCCTCTCAAACCCTCATGTTACCTGTCATACTCTTTGTAGATGGACACAAATCGCATTTGTCTTACCAATGCAGTCAGTTCTGTAATGAGAAAGGCATCGTACTTATACCACTCTTTCCAAATGCGTAGCATTTGGAAAGAGTGGTATAAGGGTGAATTTCAACAGGTCCAATAAAATCTTCATTTCCGTGGATTTTTTATTCTGCAACTTTAGAACAAGAAAAAATAGTGTTTATTCAAGTTTTTGATAATATATGTATTCTTCCTTAATATCTAGCAGATAGTTTAAAAAACTTACTAGATATACAAGATTAAAAATTTCGTGCCACGGCGATGAAACATGGATGCACGGCAATGAAACATGTGTCCACGGCAATGAAAGAACTGTGCCACGGGAATGATAGAGTCAATCCACGGTAATGAAAAAATCCAATAACACATGATATTTTTATATTTAATACTTACCTGGGATGGACACATCCCTGTCTCTGAGAGGGAAAGGCATACACATACACATGCACTCTTTTTACCCTCTTCTCAATAATCTTCTTGCATAGGAGTAAAATTAAACAAAATGTTAATGGAATCAAAGCAACACAATCATTTATTTAAAATTCTTTCATACAAAAATTAACAGAACAGAAATTAACAAATAAAAATAAACTTTTCTAAAGTATGCAATAGCTATTGCTAACAATATATACTTAACACAACATAATTTTACAATTCGCGAATAAACAATTATTTATTATGATTTAATCAAGTGTGGACAAATCGTAGGGCCTACCTAATCACAGCCTTATTATCAACATAATATTTTTTACTTTTTCTCTATTAAATCTTATATTACAGACTTACAGTATTGGATTCAACAAGATTACACCCTTTGTCTACGGTTCGTTTTTAGATATGATAGATATGTGTAGACGTGTAGTGTAGCAAGAAAGATAAACCATACAAAAGGGTGTGAACTTGGTATGTTCATCGTTTTCCAATAAAGAAATCTTATTATAGAATACAATCAGCCTTTCTAATTAACACTTACATCTAATTAACACTAACAATATAGCACTTTTAACAGGAATATCAGCCTTTCAAATTCACCCGTCTCATTATTATTATCTATACTTCAATATTAACTTAGATCACAAAGATATATTTTTGCACATCACAAATCAAAATAGCCTATTCATAAAATTGTACACTGTAAACTGTAGCAAGTAATATGCATATTCAAAATAATTTACTAAAAAAATATCAACCTTTTAGGTATAATTGTAACGCTTAACTTAAGAACACAAGTCAGTATCACAAGGCACTAGGAAATTCAGCCTTTCGAGTTTAACTTACAGCTAACTTAGCCTAATCTGTATGCATAAGTAAATCACAAATTAGGACCTTTTTTGGCTTTCTTAATTATTCATTCGGTAATTAAAGCAAAATTATATTTAGTCAGATAGGTACTTAAATAAAAATTTAAATGTGGTCATCACCAGTATTAGTATCGAGTATTATTTTAGTCTTTTTTGGTTTTATTTAAAAAATCTCTTCGTCGTCGGTATCAATTTGGGTAAAGAAAGTAGTTTTTTTTTCTAGGTTTAATGTTGAATATAGAGATGCTCTCGTCAGAATCGCTGCTTAAGTCTATATTTGTTTTTTTTGATGGTTTTGCATGGTTTTCCTCCAAAGTACCAGATTTTTCCAAATCTTTAAAAATTTCAGAGTCAACATTATATAAGAATGAGCATGATGGTACACTTGTAGCACTACTACAGTTCAAATTGATAACATTATAATGTTCTAAAATTGTACTATCAAACTGAGGAGGAGTTTTTGTTGTAGAAGTTGAGGGTTTGTGAGCCAATGAAAGTTTATCAGTTAATTTGACTGGACGCATATAATGGGAAGTTTTTGGTGAATATGTGGTGCAGTTCAATGAACGTGCAAGAGCAGTTGGTATCTGAGGTTTAGTTAAAAAGTCATAAAATCCTAAGTGATTACCATGGGGGCATTCTTTGACATTGTTAAGACATTCAATATTTGTGCAAGATAAACGACGCAATGCTAAACGGTTGCCTGATTCTGCAGCCCAGACAACTTGGTGGACTTTTAAAGTACCTGGGAAAGGTTTCAAATTGTCAGGTAGTAACCAGTCTTTTTCAGTGACCTGATAATCTTCTACGAGTCTTATTTTAACGCCCCTAATAGAGGACTGCAAAGCATTAACGAATGAATTAAGATCAGGAATGTCACTCTGTAATGCAACGTATCGGTCTGCAGTTCTCTTTAAAAGTCCACCAACGCCATCTGGAGCACCTTTGCCGTGTCCGCATTCGCAATAATTCCAAACTACTGTGGTAATTGAGGGAATATAGACAGAAAGTCGAGACATTATATAAAATATTTTCTTATTGCGATATTGTCCAGAAGGAGAATCCGAAACTATGTAAAGATTTTGAACCAAAGGTACTGTTTGTTCTATTTCAGTCAAAATTGGAATCAGATGGGCCCAAACTGCAGCAGCATCGTGGCGTAAAGATGTACTTATACTACAAAAACATTGGGTTTTTATCGTCTGACCATCAATATTAAAATAAAGAACTGCAGTATGTAGAGTAAACTGTTTTCTACTACCACCGAAGTGTACCGACTGAATTTCAGAATTATATTTAGCACTGTAATTTTCGCTAAAATCTATATGTACAAGACAGTCATTCTTAGTTAAATTTTGCTTAATTTTTTTAATTGCATCGATCTGATTACGTATGTTTGCACAATGATTAAGGAATGGTATAATATTAGTTTCAAACTGTTTTATAAGTATTAACGGTTCTACGTGGTGTCGTACTTTTTCAACGGTGATGGCAGTTTTCTCAATCCCATTTTTAATGTATGAATTTTTCTGTTTTTCCCAGGCCCAATATAAAACTTTCTCCGAGTTATCAATTTCTTGGTACATAAGATGTCTGTTTTTGCACGTAGTACACTTTCTCTGTAGACATTCTAAGTTATAAATGTCGCAACATAAGCTCTTAATAACCTCACTTGTCGAATTTTCTTTTATGAAATTATTCCTTTTTAGAGATTCAATTAGCAGATCCATGTTTTCGTGCTTTTCACACAAGCAAGTGTTGCGCATATTTATTTTTGGTTGTAGCACCCAAAAAGGTTTTAAACGTGAAAACGTTACGTAGCTAATAGGAGGATAGCCAGACTCTATGTATTTTCTGTGTAAATTTTTTATAGTATCGGTCAATAAGCGTTTTTGTTTCTTTGTTCCATTTCTAGTTATTACGTCCTTTTTTCCTGGACACATGCTCGAATTTTCATCATCTTCATAAAATTTTAAAACAATTTGGCGGATTCGTGTTTGTTTTTGGTTACTTGTATTGCTCTTATCATTTAAATCTATTGCTGACTGTTTTTCTTTGCTTTTATTTGTAGCTCCATCTTTTCCTTTCTCAATAAGTCTTTCAAACCGTTTTTTATATAAGTTCCTTTCGCGGACAACCTGAGCCAATTTTTTTTGTAACGCAATGAGTTGGGAGTGTTTAGATTTTTGATATCTACGGAATTTTTGTTGCAAATCACGTTGAAATTTTAAAGTAGCAATAGAAGAGTTTGATGCTGGACTATCAGGACGTATTGTAGAATCTATACTGACGCTTGGTGCTAGTTGTGGTGAACCTAGGGGTGTGTGTTTTGGACTACTTGTGGCCAAAACATTTGAGCTACTTACTCCAAGCCGCAAATTATCACAGTGATTCCAGTTTTGTTTTAAAGATTCAAGACGCGAGCTACGTCTTGTTAGAAGTGTCATCGGCGTGTTATTATTGGAAGCTACTTGGGATAACTCAAAAGTCATTTCAGTTGGCTCCGTCGTTGGTGTTTCAGCATATTCAACATCATTTGGACATGTGTTCTTACGAAGAATTGCTGTCTTTTTTTTATAAGAAGCAAGTGCACTCACCAAGTTTTTCTTACGAAGACCCCGAAGCTTTTGCGAAGTCATTGCACTTCGAGGAACAACTACTCCTGCAGCCTTCTTTTTTATATACCTTTCTCTTTCTTTTTTTAAATACTCCTCTCGTAAAACTGGGTCGCTTCTTAATTTTTCACGTCGCTTTTGTTCGGCCAATCTTTTTCTTTCCTTTCTCTCCTCTTCCGATAGTTTCGGTTTAGGCATCTTGGTTTTCTAAAAATAAACAACCCATTATTATGTTTATAATTAGACTCTAATATATGTGTGTGTGACTGTAAGTTTGTGCGTATGTGTGTGAGTCTTTGTGCGTGTGTGAGTGTGTGCACGATTGTGTGTGCGAATGTTTTAGTGTCTATTGTGTCCAAATGTATATATTTTCGTAAGGTTAACGTGGAGATATATTTTTGTAGTTGAATGTACACTACAGATTGTTTCTATCCTTAACCATACCGTGGCGATGAAAACATAAGTCACGGAAATGAAACAACTGGTCATGGCAATGAAACTAAATTGTTTTAAAAGGCATGGCAATGAAATTTCGTTTCATCACCGTGTCTTTTTTTCATTGCCATAGCAAATTTTGGCCACGGAAACCATGGCAATGAAAGCACGGCGATGAAAATCAAGGCAAAAACATCAAGTAGCCAAAAATCTATTAATTATTCAGAGTAATTAACACGTCACAAATAAACATAAGACAAATGGCATTCTATCGATTGCCTAATCAAGAGAACAAACTTATTCAAATAGAAGTTAGGTCTATCCACGGCGATGATAGAAAAAATGTCCAGTAATATAAAAATCGAATACTTACATTTATGGCGCGAAAACGCAGGCACGTAGGCACGTCCTTCCACGTCGAGCGCCGAGCGAAACTATCATGCAACGTTTAGCGCACAGGGGTGGGGGACGCAAGTCCTTAGATAAAACAATATTCTTAAATATATTTAGGACACGGCGATGAAAGGTAGTTCTAGGACAAATGTATTTTTACTGACCATTCTTTGTATTGTTTAAATATATGAATAAATGTATTCCGTAACAATACTTTAACTGTTCACGTATCAATTAAAACTTGGTTTTAATATAAATAACCAATACATTTTTATTAATAACGTATAATACACATCGAGGTAATGTGTGGACAAACACGGCAATGAAAGATTTCGAGGTGTAACTTTTTTTTTGGAGCTTCTATTAATCCTATTTAACTTCATATTTAGTGCTACACATAGATTACTATTTCACCTAACCAGAAAAAAATGTTAGAACATTATAACCATGTTTTATAGTACCGATTTCATTGATGCCACGTAATTTTTGTTCCTGGGAAATTCACCCATAAAGTGCAACCACTAGACGTGGCTGTTTGTAGACATGGCTTGGAGGAAGCGAGTGCACATGTTGTGGATTGAAAAAATTCAAAACGAGGAGGGGCACACTTTAAAGAAGAAAGACTTTGCCAAATTACTTAAGGAGGTGATGGAAGAAAGTTTAACCCCTTCCATACTAGTAAATGGTTTCCGCAAATGTGGCCTTGTTCCCTGGAACCCCGAAACAGTTACGATCCCTGGGAAAGCTATTGAGAAGAAGGACAACACTGAAAGAATTTTGTTCTTAAAGAGAGGCTTACATTTTCTAAATGAATCAATACCTGCTGACATCTTGATTGCATTTCAATCACCAGTGATTGGTCCGGTGACACCACTGATAAGTCATTGTTCAACTTATGGCACAGTACCAAAACTGAAGTAGAAGCCCTCCAAAAGGAAGATAGTGATCTAACGCACGAGGATCGGACAGCATCTCCACTTACAGCGGACTTCAACATTCCAGCACCGATTTCCGACTTAGCCACTGCGAACATGGAGTTTGTACATGAACTACCAAGATAACCATCTAGCACAGCTGACTTCACCATTCCAGCACCAATTTCCGACTAAGCCACTGCGGACATGAAGCTTGAACTACCAGGACCCTCATCTACTAGCACTGTGCGTATTCCCTATAAAAGCACTTTTTTTATGTACCGACAGAAGTGAGCAAGGATACAAGAAGGAAGCCAAAGGAAAAATTGCCCACCGTAGCTTTTGGTGAAGATTATGTGATCTACTTGAAACGGAAAATGGAAAAGAAGGAGAATATCGCAAAGCAGAAGTTAGAGCGAGTCAACGAAAGGAAACGGAAGAAGGCGGAAAAAGATGCGCAGATGGAAAAGAAGAAATTGGAAACAGAAGATCGAAAGCGCCGCAAGTCTCAAAACACCCAAGCCAAAAAAAAACCAGAAGAAATCTGTGTTATTCTTCTGATTCTTCTGACTCAAGTGTTATCTCTATCTAGTCTCATCAGCAGAAAGCGAGATTGACGATGGAGAAACGGATGACGATGATAGTGACAGCAAACTTATCCCTCCGAAAAAAGTGAACGGCGATTTCGTCATCGTTCGTTATGACGGCAGGTTCTATACCGGAAAAGTTGTTACGGCACTTCCATTGCTCGCTTCAATTTCTGCCATGGCAAGAGTGGGGCGGCTATCGAAATGGCCAGTTCGGCCCGACGTTTGTGAATACGAGTGGAAAAACGTCATCACTACCATAAAGGAACCTCAGAAAACAAGTAAAACGCGAGACCTCTTTAATGTGCCTGCCTTTAAACTACTGCATTAAATGGCCATCTACTGGTACCGTTACCTTAATCACTAAAATTTTTTTGCAGATGAACTTGAAACATCTATTTTTATACCCAAGAATATGTTTGGGGTGAAACCCCTACGTTCTGAAATAAGCTTCTTAATATTTTTGTGGTTTATTGCAAACAAAGAACCATTACGGTTTATGTCAAATATTTTTGATAATTCAATTTCATCAATATTTCGAGTCATTCGCCATGTTATAGCTTAGATTCTTACAAAATTGGATGATGTTATCAAGTGGCGTCAGACTAATTGTGAAATTAACAGTACTTGTGAAGGTTTGTACACGAAGCAGAATATATCTATCGGCTCAAATCTGTTTAGCATCTTTTTAAAAAACTAAAAGTT
>DVTA01000216.1:0-10830 GCA_018233265.1 Junonia stemosa | reverse complement strand
AAAACGGGTTAATTGATTTTTTTTTATTAATTTGAACGTGTAAAATACTGATTATTTAAAATGCTGACATCGTGGGTAAATTAGTTTTCGTGGATAAATTGTTTTTGATTTTTTGTTAAATTTTATAATAATGTTTTGTAACAACATCTATATACCTATATTGGCAATATTGCAAAATTTTTTCGACACAAGAAATTTCCGGAAATGTAAAAATAGAACTATACGTCACTCATTTTTATCATGAAAATGATTATCTTAGATATTTTCGATAGCATATCTTGACTCATGTCGAGATATGCCATCTATTGTAAAAGAATATCGTTGTCGATACGTAAATAATATCAAATCTAACAATTTCACATGAAAATTGATAGAATTGTTTTCTTAATAGATTTCTCGATAAAATTTTTTTTAGTTCTTTAAAATATTTGAGATTTACTTTAGAGTACCGCTGGGCAATTTACCGTTTACAATTTACGTGTATCATTAAAAACCTCGCACTGTACGTCATCAATATTAGTCATTAACAAACAATAACACAGCGTTAAGCCAGATCTAGCTATCATCTGATAACAAATTTATTAACTACAGGTAATAAAAACGTATCAATGATTGGCTCGTAGCGGTCAGATAGCAATTGTATGCGAAAATTAGTGATGTAATAAGACGATGGTATGAGATTCGGCTAGTGCGTTTTATAGCTCGAGATTGTCATTAAACTATTTGGAATTTGGAGAGTGGAATTAAACGTGTCAAAAACGTTTCTGTTTAAACCATGTACTTATTTTATGTATGTATATGACACAGCAAATTTGTAAAAACTATCACTGACTGAGTTAATAAATAAATTAATTAGTAGGTACTAGATTAAAATTAACTTATGAATTTATATATTAAACAATTTTGCTGTTTTGAATATCTTGGAATTAGGTGCCTTTTGCCGAAATGTCTCAGAATACCTTACATCAATTTATTTCTTTTAATACAAAGGCAGGTTTTTTTCAAGATATTATCCTTCACTGAGCGCAAAATTAACATTAAATGTTGTGGACATTACAGTATATAAAGTTACTGGTCAG
The DNA here is from genome assembly GCA_018233265.1 of Junonia stemosa. Lineage (NCBI taxonomy): Eukaryota > Metazoa > Arthropoda > Insecta > Lepidoptera > Nymphalidae > Junonia > Junonia stemosa. Next base: position 9,751 of record DVTA01000216.1, on the reverse strand, counting down.
AGCAAAATGTTTTAGACTATCATGGAAGCATTGCAGATGTTAAATTTAAAATCTAACGTCCTGCGCACATGAGAAACTATCGTTCGTTGGATTTTTTACTATTTCCTTTTGCAACAATCCTAATTTTGATTTTTTGTTTTTGTAAAATATAATACTACTCTTCGATTGATTTTATATATGTCCTAAGAGGTCGAGAGAAAAGTCTCGTCTACGCAGACCTTAATTCTTAGAATTCTAAATGGCAGTTTACTTCCGATTTATCATAACAGATAAAATTAATAACAAAGAGATATTCATGAAATATATCAAGACCAAAATCTCCAATGGTTATTTGAATAATAACAGACACATTGAAAGACGTTTTGACGTTCAAAAATAAGACTTGTCTGATATCAAAATTTGAGATGATTTTAATATTATCGCTGAAAGGAAATTTAATTTGTTTTAAGTACAGTGAAAAAGATAATATTTTATTCAAAGGTTTTTATGTACTTAGGCATTAAAGACTTTCATTTCTGTATGTTTGCTTGCTGAAATGGATCAAAAAATTTAATATTCTTTTCATTATTCGAACCTTCCTTAGAAATGATCTGTCAAACAGCTTTTATTGTTGTGAACATTTAATTTCATTAAAAACTGACTTGTCCATAATATAAAAAATAGGAAAAATTTCAGAAAGGCTTCATTTATATTCATAGTAGTACTAGGGACATTTACAAGTACTCTTATAAATGTTATTATTACTTCAGATTTCATAAGAACTTGCTGCTGACCACTAATTTAGAACGATTCTCATAATTTTTCATTTAAAAAATATACAATTATAATTTATTATTTTAACAGAATACTGCTTATGTTATACGAGAAGGTATTTTGTGTTCAAAACGCTTCGTTCTTGGTGCACCTGCATGTGTCGAGAGAAATATTATTTCAATATACAGACTCTAATGTTTCCACAACATAAGAGTGTTATACGCCGCAAGCTTTAGGTATGCTTGAGTGGTTTTATACAAGGTAATGTACTAGAATTTCGTTTGTTGCTTGGTATTGTTAAGTACTACGTAGTTTAAAAGGGAATAATGAAATATTATTTGTGTACATGTCTGTTTTTCAACTCTCATAATGTATCTTATACAAAATAATACTACGTTTCGTAGGCATTTTATGACTCGAGAACAGGCTATCAAAACTAAATATTTAGGCTTTGTTCGAACTATTTAGTACATAGTAGAGGTGAAGTTTCCACAAAATCGGTAGAGGTTCTTCATGTAAGACATTTTTGTAACTTTTAACTTCACACTTTTTTTTTATGCAGGGTAAATCTTGATGTCGGTTATCTATGATGTCGGTTATCTATGTGTATGTGAGATTGCACTCACCAAAACCCCTGCGATGACCGCCACTGCACGGAAAACGGAGAGGCTACGGGATCGCTTTCGCAGCACGTCCTCTCCCGTGTTTACTTCACACGTAGCGAAGAACGTACTGGGCCGCTAGTAATCTATAAATATAATTAAATATAATCTTTGTATGCTTACACATAGGAAATATTTTCAAGTGCGGTTCGTCGTCGTAGGTATGATTAAGTCTTATGAGCACGCTGTATTGTATTTTGGAAATACCTCATATTTCCTCTCTTGACATCTACATCCCATTGTTAGGCATCCCTTCACACCATGTCGCACCCTCAAATCGCACCCTCAAAATAAAACTGAAGTAACTCGAAAATGGTTGGTTTTGGAAAATGAGTCTTATAGTATAGAATATATAGCATATTCTGAATAGCGACTTCAAATAAATACTATTAATTTTGAGTTATGTCACTTTTATTCTGACAGTAGAAATACATGAATTGTATATACGCGATTATTATAACAGAATCCCGTTTAAAATATTGTTAGATGTTATTTTTGGGAACTAAGTATACCTAAGATAAAGGAACCTCCGGGTATTCCGAGAAATGACACGTAATTACGAGGTATTCGAAAAAAAGTTCTAAGTCTATAAATACATTAATTTTGTTTTATTTTAGAAAGGGTTAATTTATTAACTGTAAGAATCAGGTGCCCTTACCTTGCCTACTAGAATTATTAGCTTTGTTGATTTTGTAAGCCATACTTGTAAAGTTCTTAGTTACCCGAAAATTCTGTCAGTAATTCTGTATCTCATGAACCACAATAACAAAATCGGTCCAGTCAGATTTACCAAATCTTACCAAAGGTTAAGTTTCCTTTACTGTTTTTTTTTAATTAGTTTCGTGAACATCTCGTCAGTGAATATCTACATCTACATAATTACAGCAATATTACGAAGGAAAAATAATAGTTTGTAAGCAAAGTAAGTACCCAGCACTATTCCGAAGAAACATAGAACATACATACATTTTATGTATGATTTATGGGATAAAGCTAATTAGGTTACGCCACAGCAAGTCATATTATACATAAGTATTGTACATATAGATATGAATTATGTCCGAGTGTCAGAGATCTTAAACCTCAAACATCAAGCCTGAAATCCGACCTTTGTCGAGCCTTCAAGATTTGCTAATTCAACCGCATACACAATGTGCCAGGGTATATCTAATTACCTGCTCCTTTGTAATGCGGCGCACGTGTTAATAATTAATTGTTATAAGTAAATAATATAATTAGCTGGAGCGTATTTGCTGCACGTTTTGCATTTAATATAGATGTAGATGTACTGGCAGGTGCTCGTGACTTGGCTGACGTATATTATACAGATTTAACAAGTGTAAATTTAGAAAATTTATAAACCCCCGACATCGTATTCAATACGACATGAGAACCTTAAATACTAGGGAGGTATTTTCTTTTTTAAAAATTATATCTAATAATACACACACAGACACACACACGCATGCTTATACATAATTTTTCGAGTTACTCTCAATAAGCCCTTGTATTTGATACCCATATTGTAAAAAAGGCATCAAAATAACTATTTCGCCATCCGGGATAGTCTGCCATCTTAGATTTAGAATGACTAAACAAAATATTCGCATGACCACTATATCGCGTTTGTATCGTGCAATTAATTCTTATACACGCTCGAATTTTAATTCCCTTAAGTCCATTTGAATCCACATGATATAACAGTACAATAAGAGAGCCCAGTTTTCATATATTGTGGGTAGACCCTTAAGATAATTCCAACTTCGAAATAAAATCCCTATAATACGCGTTTTCTAAATATAGACTTTAGATCAAGAAAGCTCAAGCTTTCATATTGATTTGTTTACTATACGAGCAGTACTCATGTATCATTGATGTGTAACGTGATATAATAATAACATAGGAGTCTTTGTTATTCGATAACAATCGTTATTAGGATTTATTGAACTGCAAAATAGAAATAGGATACAGCGATAAATCTTTCATAAATAATAAAATTTTTAACGATTCAATTTTGTATTTTTATTACCGAGGACGGAACGGGGTCTCGGACATCTATATCGGAGTTAGATGTTGCGTGTATGTTTATTACCTACTAGTTTGGTGATAAATTATCGAATGATTTTTTTATTTTTAATGTCTCTTTAAGATTTTCCGACAAGCAAGCAGGCAGGTCATCTGAAGTTGACCGCCAACGCCCATACACATTGCAGCATCAAAGAAGCCACAAATGAAGAATTATCTTCTTCTGAGCATAAGATTTTTCTTCTGAGAATAAGGCTTTCTGTTTTTTTCAAAACCACAAGTTTAGTGTAGGTAAGTTTTGTTATCTCACCATAGTGGAGATAGTTACATACTGTATTTTTTACCTATCTATGTAAAGTTACTAGGTTATTACTTAAACTAAAACTGCTAAAGAATAATTTATATATTTATTTGCATTTTATAAACAAATAAATTAAATGTGAGGCATGGGAACTATGTTTTATTAATTAGACACGTAAAATGCGTTTTACTATACTTGCATCATTAAACAGAAAATTACTCTAATCAACTCTAATCTAACTTTGTTGAATCTCCATTAGCTATGGACGTTTTCTTTCCCCTTCTTTATTTTCTCCTTACTTTATCGCGACTAACGTTAAAGATAATCACTGACAATTAGGTCAGGGACGGATTTTCTAATAAGATAAGTTGTATGGGGAAGTGGGTTCGTTAGCCCATGGTTGTTATTCGTTCATGATATGGGACACAAACTTTCGGTTTATGGCTCATTTGTCATGGCTATTTTTTTGTTTTTACGTAGTATTTTATATGATTTTCGGCAGGTAATAGAATTAGGTTATTAGATGACCGTTTGTTAATGTGGAAAATGTTAATTATGTTCAGCAAAGATTAAATAACGCCGTAATAATGAATCTTGTAGTAAAATTTATAATTTCTTAATTTCAAATTCTACAAAATCTTAATCTTAATTAAACAAATTTTTTTCACGCAGATCAATACCAATTAGTCATCTATACAATTTTTAGTATCTACTATCTATGTGAGGTTGGAATGATTACCTACTTTAATATAAAACCCGTTCTCTTTTGACCAATAATTACACTACACATTTTTTTTAATTAATCTGTGCAATTTAAATCCAACAATACAGACCACACACGCTTACACAGTAAAATGCAATTTAAGTAATAAATTGTAAACGGAAACAATCGAATGGCCGGCTGATTCGTTCGTTCAGTCAGTCATTCTAAGCCCGTAACTCCGGTAGTTACTCGCCCGACTGATTGTATTGTTGCACTGAATGAAATATACAGTATGTGTGCACTGAATCGGTGCGTAGTTAATTGAAGTGCCAATTGATTTAACACTAAACATAGGTTATGTTCGAATATGGAATTTCAGTTATTAATAAATTATTAAATTCGAATTTTAAATTATATTACGGTCAATTCTATTGGATATTATTCGTTAGCCTGATGCTAATAATACTCGTTCTTCTTTTCGGGCGTTGATGCATTTAGGGAATAAGCTAGTAGTCCCACAAGTCATTTCGAGATGTTTTATAGTCTATCTATCTATCTATCTCGAGCCTCGATAAATGGACCTGTCTATCCTCGATGAATGAAATTTTGGATGCAAAATGTTTTTCATTGGTTCTATAGCTTTACAACAAGTGTGTACAAAGTAACAAACCATATAGTGTTATATGTACATGAATATACAATATTAATTTGATGTCCAAATCTCAGATACATCAATATTCGATATATTGACAACAATACAATCTTCAATTTCCATGTCCTTCAATGCACTCGAAACCAAAGTTCATTCACCCTTGATACCTAAACAATGTTACTACAGAACAACCGATGTTGTATGAGGAGACGAGCCGGCACTGGACCGCTTCGCATTTAACAAGTACCTTTGAGCCAGAGAGTTCAAAGTTTTCACTCCGGTTTGCGGAGTCTTTGTGAAGGTTCCGGCTGAAAGTTAACTGCTCTTCTAGATGCTTCGTTAAGAAATAGTTATACTAAAAACAAACGCATATTTAGCGGAGTTTTAAGTGTTAAATAAGACAGTCTTCAATTCGATTATTTGTATGTTAATTGTTTTGTATGCATATGTGTCCTCATCTTCAACATCTGTGTTCCATAGTCAACAGTTTCCATTATTTATGTTGGTTACATATAAATATAAACTGAAACTAGTTCAGTGATTAAATATTTCTAAACTGAATAAACAAAAACGAGACAAGATGACAGACAGACAGCGAGATAGACAGAGACAGAGTAATACTTTCGCATTTATAATATTAGTATGGATTATAATTAAAAGTAATTTTTGAAATTCGAATTCTTAAAACAATAAGGAATAATGCACACCGAACACGATACTACTCGACACGATATTGTTCGACCGTTCTTGTCAAGAATTCCACAAGTAATTTAGTCAATTCATACAAAAATCGGCAGTTACGATCATCGCGTTGCCTCGCAATAAGTTTTCCGTGTATGTGACCTTATTAATATAATAGGAATGTTAAAAATACGTAACGAATATTATTTGTATAGTTACTCTTTATTCTTGAATTAACTAATTATTGTATGAATGAGATAGATAGAGTCATGTTAATGTAGCTTAAAGGTGAATAAAAAATCATACTAATTGTTATTATTTAATGATAATGTTTAAAAAAAATATTGTTCATGATTGGTCATAGATCGATAACAGATTTTCGTTATTGGCGCAAATCTATTATTGACTACCATTGGAAATGGTATTGAGCCAATATTAAACATTTATTTACATTATTGGGCACACATATGGATGTTATAGATAGGGAATTTTTGTCCGCCACTAATAGAATAAGTACATAGAAAAACATTGCATAGAACGCAAAATTAGTAAGCTGAAGTGGCATTGGGCCGGCTACGTCTGTCGCAGGACCGATGACACTTGGAGCAAACGAGTCCTGGAGTGGAGACCGCGTCTTGGCAAACGTAGTATAGAACGCCCTCCGGCCCGCTGGACTGACGACATACGCGCGGGTGCCGAAGCGGTCTGGATGATGGTTGCGGAGGACCGGGATGTTTGGCGCAAATTTGGGGAGTCCTATGTCCAGTAGTGGACTGCGATTGGCTGGCGATGACGAATATTGCATGAATTAAAAGTAGATACTTTGTAGTACATTCACTAAAAAATTAAAAAGTAGGTTAATACGTTTACCTAATACACACGAACATCACAGCAGGCAACTGTTTGTAACCAATTATTATTTCTACCTTCTTACCTAGTAATGAGTATACCGGGCCTATCGGCAATTCACTTGTTGACATACAATTGCACTATCAATGTAACAAGCCAGCCAGTTCATGACGTGACAGTAAGTTCATGACATGCCAGTAAATTAATGGCCACTAGTCGCAGTCAAAGCAAGGTGTTGTTAATTTTAATCTCGTCAAGTGGCCGCCTTTGTCACGTGATCGCCTGTGATTAAACCGTTGCTCCCACGAACAAACAGCCTCTGAGTGCAATGTACAAAGAGCTGTGTCTATGGGAAGTAGTTAAATAGATAGATAGGATGATGTTGTTTATGGTTAACTAAATGGTTCTAGAGGCCGAGAGTGGTTCTTGTGACTTTATTTGTGTGTGAGCAGGAGTTTAGAACTTGTCAATTATTTTTCGGTACATTTTGGGCAATTACTTATTATATTTCATTAATAGTATGGTATTCAACACACTCTATAAACCATAGTTAACGAGTTATAGTCGATCAAAGTAAAAAAAAATATTTGCTCAAACATTGAAAGTTATTAAGGTAAACGTGTTAGTTATTACGAAATGAGATAGTTATAAAGATTAGAATAAATACGTGACACTATAATATTATGATGAAAACTACGGAACCCGTAATGCGCGTGGCTCGACACGAACTTGGCTAATTATTACTCACGGTACCTACCGTGTTTGGTATCATTTGAAAGCGCTTTACTTGTACATTTTGAATATATTGATATTACTAGCATTTGCTTGTGACCTGTATGTATGTATGTATGTAGAATTTATAAAATTTTTAAATGAATTTTATAAGACTACTAATCAGTTTGGTATCAGAACTCCAAAATTGTGTAGGTAAATAAAAATAAGTTCAAAAACTAACACCAGACCACTGTAAAGTATGAAACAAGAAAATCCCGTAAAATAGCCGTGGTCGTATGGCACTTATTCTAATAAAGTAATATCTTCTAGTTAGTTTTTGAACTTATTTTTTGAACATAGAAGAAAGACATCGTTAGATACTATGACCTACGTGATAGTCGATATGTATACTGCAGAGAAGTTTTGCAAGACATATTTTTAAGATACTCACGCCTATATTCGCATCTTATGGTGTTAGATTCAAATCTTGTTTTACAAGAAGATCAATGCCCAGTAGAACAGTCATAGGATGCTACATCGAACCGTAAATTACAAAATGAGTATGTAAAATTGGTCGTATCAAATTAAAATTCAATTTGGAACGTTCTAAAATCAACCCTTGAAAAGGGTTTACATAATGAAAGGCCCTTCGTTTACTCAATTACCAGTCTTTGTTTTGCTTCCGAACACCGAATTGATTTATTGTTTTCATTATTACCAAGTTGCTAATAACGTTACAAAAAATTGATTGAGCGTTTCCCTTGTTCAGGCGGAAGTGTGTTTATTTGATATCAAAGTAAAGTGAAAAAGTCAAAAGATATCTTTGGGTTTATGGTATCGAAAAAAAACCTTTAGGTAACTGTACCGTATTCGTTGTATGAAAAATTATTTATGTGACGTCTTTTTTTATGGGATAGGGCGGCAAACGAGCTGACAGATCACCTGGTGAAAAGTGAATGCTGTCGCCCATGGACATTTGTAACACCAAAGGAGCTACAAAATGCGTTGCCAACGTTTTAGGGGTATGGAGGGGAATGAATGGGGAATTAATGGGGAAGGGGTGGGGAATTGGGCCTCTGGTACACTCACTCACGCGACGAAACACGACGCAAGCGTCAGCTAAAGCTCTCCCAAAGCATCAAGCAGGTCCTTAAATTACAGGTAGCGATATCTTAAGACACCGGAACATTATTTTGTTACTTCTTCATACTGTGACTTCTCAGCAGTTTTAAGTGAGGAAGAAAGGTATACTAAAATTGTGCCGATAATTCAATATTCATGATACAATTACGATAGAGTTATTACAGACAAACTTGTTTCAATTTCATACATATGTGGGTACAAACTGTAGACATTGATATAATAATACAACTGTGCTTACCCTAACAAATCTCTATACTATATCTCTAACAATTTAGAGAGCTACATTTATTTTTTATTTTCCTGTAATTGATAATCAAATTAATAAATAATGGAAAGAAAATTTCCAGTAAAACCTTTTAAAACTTTGAACGAAAAGTAATTTTTGATAATAAACACATTGATCACTTCCCTCTCATAAAACAAAGTAATCACATTTACGAAATTCGTGAAAAAATCCTTGATTAAAAAGTTTGCCGAACTTCGAATGTCTATAAAAGATTTTTAAAAACAAAAATCTTTCGCTCGTTTTCTTTGATGTGGGCCTAAAATTGTTTTAATCAGACCTAACAAAATATAATTTATGTGTTTTTATATTCATAAAAAAAACTTATAACAATATTTTCTCCGTTTTTAGCGTCCCGTAGCATCTTATTTCTGAGCATATGTATAAAATGTCGGTCGACTGCTCTGGTGTGGTGGTGTTGAATGTGCCATTGTAGCCGGCGTGGCGGTCGCGGGTTCAATTCCCGCTTGGCGTGGATGTTCGCATTTATTTAATCATTTGTCCCTCGATCTGGGTGTCTGTCCTTGTGGGTCTTCATACAGTGCCTTGGAGAGAGCGTAAAGCTGTCAGTCACGATTGTTATCATAATCACCTGATACCAATCGTTACTAATAGTAGGTAAGTAAATATTCTAGTCTGGTATGTATGTGGTTATTGGCTTGCCATCTGACTTGCGGAGGTCAGACAACAATCAAAACTACGTTCTGTGTAAAAATCAGTAATCCGTCAATACCTAGGCTAGAGTAAAGTAGATCCAGGGTAAATCCGGGAAAAATGCTAGGAAGAAGTGGTATAGAATTTATCCTCTTGTCAGTAGCGCCACATATCCGTATAGTAAGAAAATAAGTAACAGGCTGTACATATCTCACTGCTGAGCATAGGCCTCTTGTCCCATTAGGAAAAAGGTTATGGAGCTTAATCCACCACGCTGCTCCACTGCGGATTGCTGGATATACATGTGTCAGAATTTCTTCCGGCACATGCA
>DVTA01000215.1:0-10836 GCA_018233265.1 Junonia stemosa | reverse complement strand
AGAGATGAGGAATTGAGGAGAATGGAAAGTAAAGAAAAGAACAAGATTACAAAAGTGCTACATGGTTCTGTAACTATGTTTTCATACCTATATGTCATAAAGTATGCAAAACATATACACGATATATTAATGAATCTATGTTCATAAATGTAAAGATTTTCATTTTAATTTTAGAGTATCCTACCAAAAAACAAATAGATTTTACCTACTTCTTTTTAATGTAAGTAGATGTAGATAATGTCGAAAATCCGGCGTCTGTTAATACGATCACATCTTAAAAATCTGTATCAGAACATTAGATAATAAAAACATACAATGCAAAATAAACCTTATTTTAAAGGAATAGAACACATTATAATGTTATCAACAAAGAGATATAATCTAAACGTGTGAGATTAGTCTTTAAAGAGGCCATTCACGTTAAGATCATCTAACAGGCTGTTGCTGAAACGAAAACAAACTGAATGAATTCAAGTTTACCAACTCATGCACGCATGCATGCATGTCGCATTTACCAAAAGCCAGAAAATCCATCAATAAAATGAGCAAGAACTTGTATGCAAGTAATGGGCATGCTTGTAGCTATCGCGTGTGTTCAGGCATGCTTTTTGGCTCGCCGCTTGCATCCGCCTGCCATTACTGCAACCAATCGCTATTGAAAACAGGCCATTTAACGTACTATGAAATATGACACATTTGTGCAAATTAAATATTTTGGCATGACAATAAATGTCATGCTTTTTGATATGCCACTTATTTCATCACCTGCTACCGTTACCACTGATGGCATGCCAATATCAATAGTCAATATAGAATATGTCACGGTTTTGCGGAAATTACACAATTAAATTGTTCGCTTCTCGTAGAAGTCGTAGTTACTGCGATCATCGTAACATGAATGGCAGCCTTAAATCTCTATTTATAAAACATCTCTATCAAAGAATAAAAAAGCCAGACTCCGAAGAATAAGTATCTATTATAAACAAACGCTAACCCAAATAGTGTCTGTATGATTTAGTACATTTCCCTCGCGATACGATACACCACGCTTTCTTTAATCTCAGCGTGTTGTTGGAAAAATAAACACTAAAATTTCTTGTAAACAATTTACGAAAGAGAATAAATAACTATAATTTCAAAACTTACCACATAGGTATATTAAAAATGAAAAAATAAGCCGATCTTTTCTCCAGTTATTGAAATATGTTTGAAAAATCTATACACTGATTAGATTTTTAAAAATTCTATCGTAATTATATCCTTTCAAAGAAAATTTTTCGAAATCGATCGCAAGGCCGATCTTATGGGGTCACACAAACTACGCTCAACCTGATAAATTTTGAAGTGGAAAATACAAAACTTGGTTACGTAAATAAATAATTTAATTAGTTCTTTTTTCGTCGTTCATAAGCAGCTAGCAACAATGTTCGCGTGAAATCCGAACATGGAGATAAGGTTTTTTTGATAATTTGAGGAGTTTTTTTCTTTTTATTGTAATGAAACTCGTTAAAGCGACCTAAGGTCATAAGTCATCATTTCATTTTGATTAAAGTCATTCCTTCTGTATTTATTTATTTAGTTATTATTTTTGTTGGGAATTTATAATAATAGGGGTTTTTTTCCTTTTTTAATTGTGGTTGTGACTTTTGAGCACAGATTATTATTTAACTAAGTCACGTAGAATGGATAAGACACGAAGGAGTAATGTATAAAACATAAATCAGTAGGTTTAGTATAATTGAGTATAATACAAGTAAGTCAATAAGTAAACAAAAAAAAAGCCTACCCAGCAATAAAATAAATAATATTAACACTTAAAAAATAAAAACACAACAAATCAATTAACATGGCATACGAATTTTTTTACGTTGCATCAAAATCTCGTTAATGTACAAGATACTGTAGCTGATAACATCGCCATCTTTAACGACTCTTTTTATTATTTTTAAAGCGGCTCTTGTAATGTGACACAGATAAAAAATAAACAGCCGAAAAAGAAAACATATGGCGAGACCGCGTTACGTGCTACGGACAAATTTTAGGAATGTCGCCTTATGACCACAGAATATTTACGGAAAAAAAACAAATAAACACGAAAGAGGTTGTTTATGTTTGTTTCATTTTGGGGTGACTGTAGATTACGAATTTATTTCAGTACAAGTTAGAAGAAAATAGGCTAAAATAATAGGCATAAGTTATTGACGGCATATTTGAAATTTTAGGATATTTCGTAATTATGAGCTTTCCATGCTATTTTTCTACGTGCTTCTAAGTCCAAAGATAAAGACTGAGTTTCGTCAATTTAGTTTAAATCTTTTGTTAATAGATATCATTTCTTTCATATAGCAAATGATAAGATGCAAAATTTTTATCATATGGCAACATCTTTCACTTATTGTAGCAGACATGTCTTATACTTTCGCTAGTTGTAGACCCTTCCCGGCTAGACGTATCACATGATTGTAGTCTCAGACGCCCCTCCCCCATCAGTTTGATTATGTTCTGAAGGGGGCAGGATAGACTGCCTCCGGGCATTGCTAGTTTTATAGTCTTCTATTTGTTCAGAGAAAAAAGATATTTAAAAAGTTTATGAAGATGATATCGCAAAAACAGTAAATAGACTTTAAAAATCTTCCATAAAACTAATAAACTAAATTAATAAGAAAGAAGCGTTTGCATACATAAATATGCAATCTCAGATTTAATAAATCGTATACATTTGAGTAGATATGCAAATATCTTACTTAACATATAAAAATAAACGTCTTATGAAAAATATTTCGCTGCATAGTAACAACTTTTTCTCTCGTAAACACTCCGTGGTTAATAAAGCGTTGGCGAAAAATAAATAAACAAATGCTGGCTCTTTCAACTTTTTCTGGCGACAGGGGTGGAGCGAGTAGGGCAATAATTTCATTGCATATTTCACCCTACTTTAATAAATTCGTTGCCTTAAGAGCTCTCTAGCTTTCGTGATTTTAATAGGAACACCCCGATATTTACGAGGGGACGGAGGTGTCGAATAATAACCGTCTTTATCGCGAATCGTTTGTGAAATTGGAATTGCAAGATTTATAAACAATTTAGAAATATTTCCGTAACAAAATCACATTTCAATAAAACGTGTTTTGATACCGGGCTATCCCATCCAGCTAAGCTTTCTAACCTAAACCCAGTTTCGATATGGTTCCAGTTTTTCCTGACCATATCCGCGGAATGCACTAAATTATAGAATCGATAGTTCTAAAACCCTGTCATTATAAGTTCACCATTTTCCATTTCAAAATAGCTTATTACATTGAATAGTCGAAACGGATTAATCTATTTCGGCATATTATGAGGTCCGGCACGGTAATAATTACCTATTATCCCGAAAGATAATAACAAATTGTCTATGGAAGACAATAAAAATGCAAACAATAGGACAGCCCGAACGTGGCATTAAGTTGTTGATCGTGTGATCTAATAACAAAGGGCTGATGGTTATTTATTCGGGAAAATAATGATTACAGAGTCCGAAAGACCACCTAAGTGGTTTCGAAATAAGCAGGTCATTACATTGAACGCTGTGGCACAGATTATATTATTACAAGTTGATAGACCATAGACAAAATTTTGAAGAATGTTGTGATAACGACATTTAATATTTTACAATAAATTTAAAGATTATTTCAATTAATTTTGTTTGAACGTATATAATTTTATAATAGAGCCGAGTTTGTATATCAAAAATTTATGGATATAACATTTTTATTTTATTTTATTTGACTGTTCATCATTCAGAAACGTCTAAATTGATTTGTTTGAATCTCGTATGGATATGAAAATTGCTTTTAGACGGATGAATGCATCAAATGTTGTAGGGGATTGAAAAACTCTACGTTTTCGTAATTCTTTATTCATCTGAATTTCTTTTTATTCAGAATGATTAAGATTTTATTAAAAGCTTTATTACATTGAGACTGAATTTACATATAATAATGGAATTTGTATTCGATTTAATGTTGATTTTGAGTCTAAGGACCTTTCAAGAATTATTGTTCTATTCTTCACAAACATTAAGCCTGTATCCATAACTCCTGCAAACGTGCATATTATTTGTCAAGTAGATGAGATGCATAGACGTACCTAACATACAATGGGTACATTCGTACTTATAACATTAAGTAAGGACATATAACATATTACTTCATATTCGTAGCTTTGATGTAACCTGACCGCGCCCACTCGTAAATAACATACACATTTTATTGCTTTTCAAAACTATAACGGCTCAATAATGAAAGTTATTGCTTCCGTACGATATTCGAGAATATTTCAACGATACACAATGATGATAGCTATCATAATACGAGCTATAAAGACGTTGACTACTAAAAAACTGGCCAAGTGTGTGCCGGACTCGTGCATAAAGAGTTCCATAGTGTAATCACGCAGTTTAAGGGTTTTCTATTTCGACCCATAGTCCAATACCAACTTATAAGAAGATATATTTTATTATTTATTGTTTTACTTCTGAGATTGTTACCAGTTACTCCCGTTTCGTACTTAGCTTGACACTTATAACACATAACTAAATTACGGGCTACAAAAATCGGTTTGACGTTTTTTTCTTTTGCATACGGAACTCTAAAAAACCGTCAAAGTGAAATACTGCCTATCGAGTTCCCATCGTAAACACGTGGTAGTGACAGAAAATTAAATAAGAATAGAAATTCTCGGAGATTGATAGAGTTGGGCAATTACAGGGACCACCCGGGTTTCCTCGACCCATTATATCGCATTAAACCGAAGGTGGACAATGAAGTCATCAAAAGTAATGTAGTCAATGCCCGGAGCGAACACTCGATTAGGTATCTAATCTAAGCGCGGTCGCACATTGTAAGGTTTGAAATCTTATGTTGACGTTCCTTAGATGACCGTTTAGAAGTGGATGAACGATTGGCGACGGTTAATTTCTGTCAATCTGAGAAGTCTAGAATACAATGTTTATAAGCGAACGATGTCGCTAATGAGATGATGGGAAGAATAGTTTTGTCATAGCGAATCCTTAGAATAAAAGTGCGTCAACACAAACAATTAATATACTGGATTCCTTAAAAATATTCAAGCTTGAATCCATTTTAGAAAATAGTTTAATTTTGAGTTCAGTGATTTATATTCTGCGCCATAGGTCATTTTCTCAAAAATGATTCATCAGGATAGCATGACGGCATGAAGGTCGAAACGCATCATCCTGAGAATAATATGACTTAAGCATTCGTTTAGTTACGTCATTACTTTAAATCATCATCAGTTATTTCAGCCTTGTACTGAACGCTCATGTTGTACTAGTGGTAACTAGTGGTATTGAATATGCCATTAACACCGGCGGTAGCGGGTTCGATTATCTCTTCACATTTATAGTCACATGTTTACATCTACACCACATGAACGTATCAAATCAGCTGGAATCACGATGATCTATCAATTGTCACTTTATGGATGTTCAAATCAAATTGGTTTGCTTTGATTGCATGTTGCAGAAGCGCGATTCAAAATTGCAGTCGGATTACAATGGCCGCGCGCGTTCCTAGAGCATGATTTTAAACTTGCTCCTAGTCGGGATCATTCGTTGATCGACGATCGTGATGTACGTATCGTATTTTAAGGACCCAGCAATTAAAATCCATCGCAATCTAAAACTTTACAATGTGCGAACAGGTTTACTTGTCTAACTTATAACCGTGAAACAAGATGTGACACTGCGTACATTTGATTAGAGATTCCAGATTAGTTATGACAGGTTTAAGCGAACTTAAGCGATGGATATGAAGATATCTTCAATTAAATGACTGCTTTGTTCTATTATTTAATCGTTTTTAAATGTTACGGCAATAATAAATATGTTACGTAAGGATAATATCAATACGACGACAACCGAATCAGTAATCCTTTCAGAATTAAGAATTATAAATGGGTTTCGAGATAAAATATAGAGATAAATATGTCTATTTTTTTATTATTTTAAACAGATATAAAGAAACTGAAACTCATGATTGGTTTATATGATTGGTACTACTTTATACCTTAAAACAATACCAATAAGGTTTAAATTTGCAAACGGTTGCAGTTATCGAAATCACCAGTGTTGTTTTTTAAATTAGCAATGAAACGTAACATCTGTAAATGTGTTGTTATCATTAATACAATTGCATCGGTGTTAATACGACATGACCTTGTGCTTGCAAGTCATCAGACAGCATGACATGAAACGTGATGAACGACTTTACCATTCGTTTAGTCACGTCATCTTTTTTATTATCTTAAGCTATACCTATATGAACCTACTAGTACTACAGTTTAAATTGCCTAAAAATGATTTTTTCAAACTACGAGAATTAAAACGTATATAACTAAAGCGCGCATAACACACTGTGTTATATCGCGCCTATTTTAGCATTTACAAGTCCAATATATAATATTTAATTAGGTATATTAGATCGCCAATTTATTGGAGAAGGTTAAAAGGCTATAAAGCTTCACGATAGGGCTTGTAGGCTATCATAAATGCAAATTAGACTACGAAAGCTAGACGTCTATAAAAACTGTGGAATGGGCTGTCTTCGTGTTTTAATACACTTAGGGACAAACCTTATTCAAATTTCAGCAGAGAGAAAGAAAAGCAATTTAAACAACTTAACCAGAAGCTTCTGGTTGAAATTTCATAACTATATTATAAATTATGGATAAATATGAATATGTAACTCGAGTGAAAATTGTTGAAAAGGCCACGCACAGCGTGCTGTTGCGGAAACTAAAATCGTCCGGAACGACAGTGCGAACCGCGCTTGTTCACGGCCGGCTGCCCTCGCCTGCGGAAGCACTGAAGTTATTCATAACCAGTGATATATACCCCTCGGCATTTAATATAATTAGTCTAGAATCCATTAATTGAATACTTATAACGGATGTCGCAAAAAACCTAATGATACACATATAAATCTCGAGAATTCGCTTCCAACGTTTTTTTCCTTGACCATTCCATCAAACGTCATTCAAAGGTGAAAATTTTCATAAATCCATAAATTTTACGCTCGACTTTGTAACAACATTTTGTGCGAAGGCAGTTTAATTGCAAATAAAATTAAATTGCATTTAAAATTGCACATGTCTACACTTTAAACGTTGGAATAGTTTTCAATGTTACGTTCAACGGGAATTATCAAGAATCATGAGCTTTGTACCCGCATCTCACACGGCTAATCGAAAAGCAGTCCCGACAGCCGCAGATTTATGAAGTGGCTAATATCCGCCGCGATACCGCATCAGGAAGATCGCACTTGACTCGAGAAGGATTTACATCTGATAAGCAAATGCGAATCATTACGTTGGAGATAAAAGCAGATAAAAAGTGAAAATCTTTTAAAAAGCAAGTGGCAAAAGCTAGAGAGAAATTAGTTATTCAATTTCACTCATATCCAATCATGTTAACTTAATGTACTACAGAGTGCAATGCCCTAAGCGCCCGCACTTAGACATTCTTGAAGCACTGATAATAAAAGTTGGAACCCAGCAAGAATGAGCTACATGTTGCTCTCTGTTAAGATATATGCACTCCGTTAGCAATATCCTTTTTTATTTCGCGAGTGCTCGTTCCGAGATCTCTCGGATAAATAAAGGATGACGCATACGGAGATTCCTTTATAATTAGAAGTACCGACCGTCGAAGTGTTCGGGTGAAATTGGCTGTATCGGGCGGAATAAAAGGTAAAGTTCCCGCACGGAACGAAGATTGATCGTTTAGGTGCTTTGAGAGGCTTTAATTAAAGGATCCGAGCCCTGATTACAGTTAGGTCACTGATATGGAGCTCGGCAAATCTCTTCGGGTTTAAAAGATTTCGTGGATTAAACTGTGGGAATGTTCTTCTAGATTGTAGCCCTATAAGGATTGGAAATGGAAGGACGTCTGAATTTTGTTCGAAAAATGATTATATAAAATTACTTCAAAGTTCAACAACCTTATTACAATTAACTAGATTTTTGTATATATTCAATATTTTGTTTACTTTGGGTAAATATTCAATTATATAAATCTGTTTAACAAAAAGTCCAATAGCTATTGGAAATATCCGTGAGTAATCTTTTTGATAGTATAAAAACCTTTTATTAACACCTGTATACAACCATAACTGTTGGAAAATGTACATCCCAAAATGAAGATGTGACTTCCATACTAAAATAATACATAAAGCAACGTATCAGGTGTTATCGTTTCATAAAGATCATCTCCAAAACTCGGAGATCACGAACCCCGAAAGCATATCTCCACGTGGTGTGAAATGCGACATTAAACTCACATCGGGCCACGCTATCTAGCAGGCATCTCACGTACCACAAAGAAATTGTCCTCAGAACAGTAGGCAAAGCAAAAGTCTAAAATAGCCTCTATGACTATCACCATAAGGACCATCGTCTAGCATGGGTCTCGTCTGTTCTATCGTATTCAGTCCCTGTTATTGTTTGAAACAGACTTTATTGTTATGCAGAGTCGGCTACATTCCGGAATATTGAATCCACTACCATTTCTTATTAAGTTATAAGCCCATTATTTAAATTTAAATGCCTTTCTGTCTGTCTTGGGGTTGTTGCTTTTGAATTATCATCGGATCGTGATGGAGTATAATTATTGATAGCTGAGCTTCGTGTGCGATATCAACTATTTTATTATCCTTTCTAGGAAGTTCAACTACTCTTTATTTATTTTGTCTAAAATTATCACGGTCGATTTTTAATTTACTACAAGCGTTTTGTCGGCTGTCTAATTTATGATCTATCGCATGTTTCGTATTTGGTTCATTGTCACAACAATAATTATCATCATATAAAAGTAATGTTTGTAAAACATTGTCCCAAATTAATACAGCCTCGGAATGAGATCAATTGGTTGTTATCGGCGTATCGATGTGATTTATAGCAGCACTTTGAACTGCTGATAGTTAATTTTGCCGCTAAATGTTGGCATGCATATGCCATTTCTGCTATCTCTCTGTCAATGCATGTTGCAATGCCGCATTGGTTTTATTGATCAATGAACTCTGTCCGCAACTTGGTTTGTTTAAATGTTACGGAGATATTTGTGGTTGAATTGTTTAAATAAGGTTTGGCGTTGTCAAGGAACAAAGTTGGACAAAACTAATGATCTCAAGTTTAATTTCTTTTTTTTTTTAAACATTTGATAAGATATAAGCTTTATGTTTCGGTTTCGCATTTTTGGACAAACATTTAGATATTTGTGTTTGAATTGTGAAAATATTTTAACTGCCTTTGTTTTAATAAGGTTACATTAGTGTTATATAGCCAAGGCTGGGCACGACTAATGATCGCTTAATTTCTTTTCATGGTAAACATTTGCAGACGTATTTTGACTTTGTTTGGCATTGCCTTTGTTTCCGTGTTCCTAGGCATCATGAAACTGTACTCAATTCCAAATAACGATATAGATAGATCTGTAGTTTCACGCATAGTACAAAAATGCTAATTAAAATAATAGTTAAGAAAAAAAAATACATATTAATCTGATTTTAAACCAGCTTCCGTTTCCAACTTTGCCAGTTTTGTATTTAATAAAAGTAATGTATACGTAAAACAGCTATATAAGTTACTATAACGCTTCATTAAAATCTGTGCAGCGATGTCTACGAGAAAGAACTCGCCATTTAAAAACATCTTTGTATTTATAATACCTACTAGTAAGAATTCTAAGCTATAATGGGCATAGTTTACAACCTATTCATGATGCCTCTTTATTCCTACGATATTACAGGAACGAATAGTAAATTTAAAACAGAAAACAGGCTATCTACTAGATGCCAGATCCATTTTGAGTTGAGCAACCTTTTAATCACACTAAAAGCTTTTAGCATTCATTCTAACGTACTTGCCTATTTGTGATTGTTTGCTTATTATCTAACGGATTACATTTTGTCTTTGGCGTGTTTCTCACAACCATAGACTAAAGTTTTTGTAATAGACAAAAATGTTGACCTTTCCTGATCTTTTTATCGATATCGTATTTTTGCTGTTTTTATAATTTGCCGAAGAAGATTGGTTAATTTTGATCAAAAATAATATGTACCTATTGCTTTTAAATGAGTTTGTAAAGTAATAATGAATCGTCAATTTTAAAGATTAATATTTCGAATTATGATAGTCATTACAAAAATAACAAGTACATTTTACCTAATTAAAATGTAGGTATAGATACAATTCATAAATGACAAAAGGGCGTCAAGAAAGACTTATTTTATTATTAAAATACAGGTAAGTAGTGTATTTAAATCTTTTATAGAAGAAATTAAATTAAAATTTTATTGTTTTCTTTCATGTTAAAGTTAATAGCTCAGTTTTTATGAAGGGACTTGCCGTCTGTTTTGTTAATGTTTATTTGTCAAATTTCGCATTGTCTATGCGCCGAGGCTGTTTAGCTACGATGCTTTGTTCTTTCCATTTAATAGAAAAAAATAAAAAATGTACTCTCTACCATCTGCCTTTTTATTTACACGACTATGGCGAAGAAAAAAGGACTGGTCATGATTTTAGCAGTATGTATAGTTCTTTGTAGGTATGTATGTTTGGTAATACTTATATTTAGTGCATTTAACCTTAGCTGCCGCTATGGATACTGAGCAGATTTTGTCGAATGAGCATTCAATATATTCCTAACTCTAACTTAACGGGAAACATGGATCATGTGAATTCGGCATACATATCGATGGTTGAAAGGCTATTTGGTCTAAACGCCATTTTTTTGACACATATATTTTTATACATATTTGGAATCAGCTAATTGTTCTC
>DVTA01000214.1:0-10836 GCA_018233265.1 Junonia stemosa | reverse complement strand
AGAAAGGTAGAATAAATATACATACTCGAATATTCACACCACTACATATAAAAATAATAATAAAAAATATCATTGAAATCAAACATTAAGATTAATTTGCAATAGTCACAGAAGTTATGCCAATATTTGTCGCACAGTAAATTTTACTTTGTTTCTTGCGGAGTCCTCACATTGCTTAGGTAAGTGAACACAATTCGAAAAAAAATATTTCATCGATGTCGCTTCTTAAACTTTCTGACGAAATTAATTTATTTATCTGTTATTGATTAGCAAAACAATTTTATTTTCACTTCACATCAGTGTTCACCTTTGAGTAACGTTTCGCTTTGATTCAAAATCTTTTTCTCGTTTTATTTACATTTTGCCATCACATGAGCTTCCTTCACCTTCAACATATACATATCACAATTTATTTGTCAATATAAATTAATAGTTTGTTTTACGAAATAATTAAACGCTTTCATCGTTTCTATAATTATTGTCGACCCATTGTTGTTGAACGCTTTACTTACATTCACATCCATCAGTTTTACAAAAATATGTAAATGTATGTGAATAAATGGTTATATTATAACTTTTTTACAAAATATTCTGCACATTACCGTAAATTATTATAATCATAATATTAAGGTATTTATTCGTTTTTTCCAGAGTTATTAACTGAAGCATCTAAAGCCCTAAGTGCCGCTGCAAGACCTAAATCACCAACAAAGCACGTAGCTGATAATTTATCATTTATCAATGTTGACAAACCAACAATAACAACTGGGGCTATAGAACTCGTTGATCGGACAATTGAAAGAAGCATGGATGTAATTGATCAAATTAAAAAAGAAATGCAAGAAGAAATGCACAAATCGACATCTTCAGATACATTTTATTCGGAATCTAGAATTGAAACGTCTACATCATCATCTTCAGTTCATAAAACTGTCGAAGGTTCTCAATTAAAGTTTCAAAGTATAGACCCAGAGGCTGTTATGTCAGACATGATTGCTAAATTTGGAACTACTGGTGAATACAGCACAGTACTTTCTCATAAAGAGACAGAAACGAGAGAAATATCAGGACAAGAATATTTTTCAGAAACTAAACAAGTATCATCTTCAGATGATGATTCTCTAATTATTAAAACCGAAACAAGTCATGAATTGCGAGGCCAAGAGCACGAGGTTAAAGAAAAAATGACAGTTAGGAGGGAAGGAGAGCAAACAGAAACATCTCAAAAGAAAATGGAAAAAGCTCATGAAGCAACAGCCAAAAGATCTGACGTTGAAACAAAAACTGTTTCTAAGAGCACTGATGATACTGATATAGTCAAAGTTGAACGAGAGTTTTCTGAACAAGGGCTCTACACTGGAAGACAGACCAAATCAGAAGAGAGAATGACTGCTATTAAAGATGAAACTGTTAAGAAAAAGCATGACGTGAAAATATCTGAAAGGGATTTATGCCATGAACAATGGGGTAAAGAATATTTTACTGAACCGGGTGAATTAGAAGATATTAAGGAAGATGATGATGCTAAGTCCAGAACAGCATTTTTAGAATCTAGCTTAAAAATTGTTGAAAAGGATGAAAGAGTTTCAAGCGTTGAAGTATCCGAAAAAGGTCAAGTAGTAAGCTCGAAGGTAGAACATCATAAAGAAGAATCAGTTATTGAAAGTAAAGAACATGACGATCTTAGTTCAGATGCTTCTCATATACCAAGTTTTAAAAGTGAAACCACTGATAGAAGAGGTTCATCTGAAGCAAGTCCTAAGAGTAAATCAAAATCATTTAAGAAAGATGATGAAGTTTATGAAGTGGATTTTATAAAAGAAATAAAAGTTTCAACTTCACCAGTTAAAAGTACGTTTAGTCGTACTGGAAGTCAAGACACCCATTCAGAGTCTGAGGTTGTTCCAGAACTTCCTCATGATGACAAAATAAGTGAAACTCCAAAGAAGGAGAAAATTACAAAATCTCCAATCAAACTACCCCATCAAGCCGAAGACTTAATACTAGAAGTTTCAGTTTGTAAAGAAGGCGTTAGTATCGTCGATGAGTTGTCGCAAACAAAACCGTCTGATTCAGCATCGCATTTACCTGAGGAAAGCTCTGATCATGTTTTGGAAATTAAAGTACTAGATGCAAAAGTTGATAGTAGTACTAAAACGACTAAAGCAAGTGATGTTTCCCCTGGTACATTTGAAACTTCTGAAGATGTAAGTATTACGTCTAAAGATGTAATGATAAAATCAGGCGAAAGCATTGATACAGAATACATGATAAAATCTTTAGAATCCCATGAAGGTGAAGTTTTACAAAAGTCAATGGATTCAACAGTTAGCGCCGAAACATTACATGCCTCAGAATTTTCTACAGAAGCAGACTCAGCTTTTCTTACGGGAACGGAGCCTAAAAGAGAAGAAATGAAGCTAGTGAAAGAAAAAAGTACTGAAGATATTTGTAGTAGTGGTTATGACACTGATTTCTCCTCTGCCGAGTTTCATGGAATGAAACTTGAGTCTGAAAGGGTAGCCTTGGATTCACTAATATCTGCTCAGCCTCTTGCTGACTTATCAGTTTTAGAAAAAACTATAGATGAAGTTAAGCAATCTCTTGAAGCAGCGCAAGTTGAAATAATTAGTGAAAAAAGTGACGGCAGTATTAAATATAAACAGTCCCCCTCTGAATTTCAATTCAAAATTTTAATCAGTCCCGATAGGCCTGAAGTCATTAAAGAAGAACCACACCATGCTGATGACCAGGCCGATAAAACAAGTCTCCTAAGCAAGGAAAGCCAATTGATAGACAGCCAAAAATCTGACAGTGTTTCTCAGAAACTAAGTTCACAGGAAGAAGCAACGTTTTCTGACGATGATAAAGAAACAGTTCATCATAAAGAATCAAGTCCTCCTTTAGAAGGAGATATTTCAATAAGGTCTGATAGTGGGCCCCATTCAATATTGGAAACGGAGAGTGACATTATTTTATCGGATAGAAATGGTTCTTCCAAAGGTAGCCCCGAAGTTAAACTTAGAACTCAAAAATATGTTAAGTCACAATTAGGTGTTGTAGAAAGAAGATCAGCATCAGAAATTGAGGGGTGGTCTAGTTCTGGTGAGAGTCATTATCATAGTTTTGAACACTCTGAAAGCAGACCTCTATCATCTGACGTAGAAGTAATGATGACGGCACAAAGTGGTACCGAATATGAAACGGCACTTACTAGCCACGATGTATCATCGCAGTCGTTAAGGACATCAAAAGATTATTTCACAGCTGGTAGTTCGCTTGCTTCAAGAGATAGTATGAAGAGCTTAGACTCAGACGGGTCTAGCCATGTTGCAAGTATAGATATATCAGATGCATCCGAAACCCTAGTTCCTTCAGCCAACGAGCTAAAAGAAGAATTAATGGAAAGTAGTACATATGTTGAACAATTTCTTCATGAACAAGAAAAAGAACAAGAATCTAAGACAAAAGAAACGAGTGATGAAGAAATTTCTGGTGAAGATGATGAATATAAAACTGATAAAGTTGAACTTGTGGGTAAGATGAAACGATCTCATGAAATGCGGTTTCAGCCGAAAGAAATGATTCCTGAACATTTTCCACTTGAAGGTACTTCTGAAAGTATTGAATTTGATGATGACTCCTTAAAAGATAAGGAAGGTTCTGATACGACCATATCCAGTCAATTCAAAACTGATGAGATTTTATCATCATCTATCTCAAAACTCGATATATCATCATCCCAGTCTCAATTAGATTTAGATAAAGAAGATATTCAGGAAGTTGTTACTAAAGTATCCGTACATGGTGAGCATGCAGTACCATTTTCAGTTACAAAAGTAGAAAAACAACAAAGAGAATTTGTAGACATTGAAAGTGAAATCATTCCTGTTGGCTCGGCAGAGTTTGAAGAGATTGAGAAATTCGGCAGTGTTACCACAAGAACTGATAAAGAACCTCAGGGTGATACTGCTCTGGTAAAAACTGTTATAAAAAAGGAAGAAACTTTGCCTTCAAGTTCCATTTCCGAAACTTTGGAGGAAGTGAAAGAAGAATGTATCAAAAAAGTCGTTGAAGATATAAGCGTTGTACCATTTCCGATTACTGAAAGACCACCTAGTCAAAGAGAATTCGTAGATATTGAAGATGATATAATTCCTGTAGGTACAAAACAATATGAAGAAATATTAAAATCAAAAAGTGATTCGTCAGTCCCTAAGACAAAAGTCGAAAAATCTGGTCTTAGAACACCTGAGGATCATTTGGAAAGCAAGCAGAGTTCTACATCAAGCTTAAAAACTCATGAACATCTTTCAACACCTCAGACACCTCTGTCTGCTCCAAGCCAGAGCTCTTTATCTACAGATAATGGACGAGAGTATGTCCTTGACGATATGTATGACATTTCAGAAACTCCAGAATTAAAATCAGAACTTATGACTGAAACAAGCAGGTCTGAACTCGTTGTTACTACAGAAGAAAAAACTTTACATACTTACGAGAAAGAACAAGAGTCTCCCACTAGCGATGAATTTGAAATGGTTGATAAACCAAGTGAAATGGATGACTTTGTTGTTATAGAAGAAGTCGCTAAAGAAGCCCAAGAAACTGATCCTGAAGGTAAAAGTATGCAGATAAAGGCACAAAAGTATGTAAAACGTCATGACACAGAAGTCGAAGAATATCTATCAAAAACAACTAAAAAGCAAGAAAGCACTAGCAGTGCTTCTGGGTCAGGGTCATTATCAGATGAAGAAATTTTACAATATGAGCTCGAACAAAAGCGATTACAAGCTCAAGAACTAGCAGAAATAGAAGCCGGTAAACGGTGGATACAAATGCAGTTCGAAGGTGATCCGAGATATGATTATGAAAGAATACCTTTGGAAGATATTAAAGAAGAAGAAATGACTGACTTTGACGCTAGCCGAATTGGAAGCTTGAGTTCACAAAAAGAATCAATTGGAAGTTATGGCAGTTTTAGAAATTCTTACGGTAGTCTATCCGAATCAGAAATGGCTTCACGTATGAGATTTAGGTTAAAAGGAGATAATGACGATATTTCTATTAGTTCCTTACAAGAATTTGAAAACCTTGAAAGAGCTTTAATGGAGCAATATCAGCAACACTCTTCATCGTCCCAAGATTCCTTAAACGGTTCGTTACCTCGTAGATATATCTTAAGTAAAAGTCAAGGCGATGACATATCTGTCTCGAGCCTTAAAGAATTTGAAGGACTCGAAACAGCTTGTCTTGAAGCATTAAAGGCTGAATTATTAGCGAAACAAAAGGAAGCTTTACTACTTGCAGATCCTAAAGTAGTTAGTAGTAGTTTTCTGGAACAAGAAAAGCGTTCTTATGATAGTAGTTCTGATAGCAGTCCTCCATTTAAGAGTGGTAGCCCTGGGCATAAGAGTGGTAGTCCCTCTCAAAAGAGTGGCAGTCCTTCACAAAAGAGTGGAAGTCCATCACAAAAGGTCGGAAGCTACGGGAGCCCATCACAAAAACTTTTAGCTGATTCAGTAGCGATCAGAAAAATTATAGATCAACAACTGGCCTTAGAACAAAAAATGCAAGAATATAGACCAAAAATAGTCACTGTGAAGAAATTCGATGAAAGAGGGTCATTTTTCGTACCGGAACCAGAACCTGGAACATCAGAACCCAAAACTACAGAAGTAGTAGAAGAATGTAAAAAAGCATCTTCTTTCGTTTGCGCAGCAGCTCCCAGTGATGGTTCTGCTGAATCAATCCCGGGAGATTGTGAAGAAATGATGAAAATTTTAGATCAAGAAGAAAAATCTAAAAAAGAGGAGGAGGAGCAAAAATCTGTTTCAAAAACCGAAGGTGGTGTTATAGAAATTGTTCGAACAACAACGGTTATTCAACAAAAGTTTGTAGATGGAAAGAAGGTTTCCGAAACTATTACAAGTCTTGACAACGAAGGAGGCGTAGATATCCCAGGTCGACCGAAAACTTACGATGACGGCGGTATGTCTATGAGCTCTGAAATGTCTTCTTCGTTAGCCTCACAACCCTCCGAGATGGACAGTTTGATGACTATAATAGAAAAACATCCATCTGAAAGCGAAGTAGTAACCTATTCTAAGCATACAATAATAACGTCTTCTGAGAGGTTCGAAGATAAACCAGAAGATTTGGACTTTTCAAGAGAAGGAAGTGCAGTCCGTGAGCTGTCGCCCTCCTCCGGGAGGTCGGTGGCTCATAGTATTATCTCTGGGAAACATTTCACAGATCCAGCTAGCGGTTCGTGGAGCGGTCAAGATGAAGAATTGAGTTCTTCGGGAAGTTTTAGCCGGTGAGTTATAACTATTTCGTTAAAATGTATACTTGTGTCTATGTTGGTATATTGTATGATTCATATTATCATAATTTATAATGTTAATTAAACCACTTAACCAATTGAAATATTTTGCCTACAACTGTTAGATACCGACAATTACGGAACAAATTCTTATTTAAGATTGCCTTTATTTGTCTTTTTAAACCTAAGATTAAGATGACTAAGATGTTCATTACATTTCTGACAGGGCACGAGCTGACCTAATGTTAGGAAGCACAGATAGTCTAGAAGCGACCAGTTCTAACGCCACAAGAGCTACGTACAATTATGAAGTGGATACACCTATGACTGGTAGCCTAACTTCTGGAGGTAAGCTTTTCTAATTTTGTACAAATGTTACTAAGTATTATTACCAAGTATTATTATATTAACCCCTCCCATAAAGCTTTTCAGCTATGCATAAATACAAAATTTCAAAACCCATTAATTCAACAGTGAATTAATTTGAAGGTGTTAAACTTTTAAATAATTATTATTGGTCTGACCCAAAGTCTTTTTATGAAAACAGTAGGAGTTATGTATTAGCATGAGAATATGACTACCATTAATCTGTATTTTTATTCAAAATTTTTTGACTTTCCATGTTTTCAGCATTGGTTTGTTTTTCAGTATTGGTATGTTAATATTGATATCCTCCTCGTTGTGGTTACTTCAAAATTTTATTGTTGTTACCTCATTATCCAATTATTAGCTATTTTAAGACTATTTGGCATGACATGTTTGTTATCAATAATCAAACCATTATTATTGCAGATATATCCATCCTTGCTTTTAGTATCATTTAATGAGAAAAAATGGAATAATGTATTAATGAGTAAAAAAGTTCATGAACAGAAATACAATTTGCTAATTAATATAAACCATAGTAGTATAAACAATCACTTAGGTTTAAAAATTCCATTGTAAGTAAATAAAAACAAACCGTAACTGACATGTATGTTAATGTTTGAGAAAAATCCAACCACCATTAAATATTGCTCAAGGAAATTAAAACATTATTCCATACATTAGCTTCTATACTGCTTTCTGCCAAGCTTGATACTAATCAGAAAGATAACATAGCGCGCCCTCCAGGCTCGAACACGATGGTGTCCTCACTTGACACCCTGGATCCCGTGACTGCCGTACAGATGGAAAGCTTAGAACATCAGTCAACTAGTGAACACTATTCTCAAGATTATGAAGTTCATGGACCCGATTCTGATACTGAAAGACTGGTAAGTTATAAATTTACATTTATGTCCTTAAAACACTTTGGTATGATTAGTCACTATTGTTAAGAACTTTTGCTGAAGAATTTGGGGAATAAAAAAATATTGACATGTGCAAGTTAAGTTATCTCTAGTATTCCCCTCATTTAATGGATTTATGAATGAAAATGCTAACAATATTTTTTAGCTATTAAGTTATTTCTCTTTTTTCTAGGAATTGGACAGCCGCATCCCTCGAGCTAAGGAACGTACAATAATGTTTGATAGTACAGACACTCTAAGCGCAGTCAGTGGCGATGGTTCCGTGAAAGAAGCCACTGTTGAAGCACCAGCTGCTACTTTCTATATTGGAGACACTCCTATTGTCAGAGGTATGTATGTCCTTGAAAATATTAGTAGACCGATTATTCTTTGTAAATATGACATATACGCTTATATCTTACTTTTTAAAATTTTTTTTATTGAAACTAACAGCTTCTGTTGACGCTAAATTGTTCTTGAAACTTTTCTTAAAATTAGAGCCAAGATGGCCTGGTGGCGAGAACACATCGATTTAAACCCGTGTTCTTAAGTTCAATCTCTCGCTAGCATAGCTAATTTTTTAAGTGCTATTTTTTATTTATCTCGTACTCAACCTTGAAGGAAAACATCCATGCATCCCGGTACATGCAGAACATGTATGTACCGGGAGAACTTCTGTAAACTGTATAATTGTATATCTCCCAATCCGCAGTGAATCAGTGTAGTACATTAGTGCAAAATAATGATTTTTTTCTGATTAATTTAGGTGAAAGACGAGAAGAAGAAGAGAAAGAAGAGACCCAACCAACAACACTATCTGGTAGCTGTCCTGCATCTCTTCCACCTGCAACTCAAGCATCACCACCGATTCCAGCACAGCGAAGGTATGTAGATACAATGTATTTTGTCCTAGTAGTAAAATTAGCTAAAATCCTTTAATCATTGCCAAATGTTTTAACGTGGCCCTCATTCATTGCTATTGTAGCATATTAATTATAATCTTCAAATTTTCATTTACTTAAGTATTAAGCATATGTATTTGTTTCTCTTTGAGTTCGGCGGCTTTTATTGCGACTTTTAAATTGTTTTTAGTTGATTATGTTAGTAAATGAACAATTTGTACCTACTAAAATGCAAATGTTATCATTGCAGCTGCTATTGTTTAAGTCACTCGCAAGAAAAACTCGGCAAATAGGTACACTGTTTATATTGTATTGCTTTCGGAATTTATTTGCACTAACATCAAATAAATTATTAACACTATATATTTAACATATATCAAACGCTTTTAGGTAGGTTTTTATTAGATTTTATGTAATATATTATTATCTTTAGTTGTTTTATAAGGCGTGGTTTGCATTATCATATAATAGCATGGAAAGGGTTTTAGCGTGTCCTTTTCTTGTGGAAATTTTGATTTTTACTTAAAATCTTCTTCTACTGTTATAATATTTTAATTTACTTTGTTACCATTAAACTCAAAATTTCTATTAGAAATATAATTTGTGATGAAAGAATTGTCTCTTAATGTATTTTTCTTTCCAGATCCCTTTCAATGATTCCAAAGCCAACACGATCAAGCTTAAACGGGTCGAAAAAGTAGATTCTTAATTTATTAGATTCTATAATTTCATTGAATACTTTAGATTCTATCACAACTATTTCAACAATGTCAGCTTAGGCTTAGCAAATGCACTGTTTAGCTAAGTTGTGAAAATGTTAAAGAGAAACTAATGATTCTGCAAAAGATATTCATCTAAATGACGATTCAACATCATTTCAAAGTGAAAATCAACAATAATAAGACAGAAAATTTTATCAATGTCGATTCAGAATTATCAATGAACTGAATCATGAACAATACCCTGATATTCCAACCCCAAACTTAGACAAGAATGTGCAGAGCACATCATTATCCAGGAATTTGATCTTAATTAGGAATATGGAACATATATAGTGAAAAATTTTGGATGTATTTTGGTACTAACTTTTGTACTGTACCGTCGTTCTGCGACATCGGTCCATGTTATTTGAACTATAGACCTCTATAGATAGCTTAGCTTACTAGTCTTGAAAAAAATCGCTTACTCGATGATGTTAACACTGTAGAAAATATCAAATATTTTATAAGGTTTAGTATAGGTAGAATCGTTTCTGATGATTTTGATAATGAAATTATAGGAGCAGAATCGGGTGACGGAACTAAAGCTGTCCTAATTAATGCTTTCACTAGAACACAGGACGTTGAACGGTTTCGATTCTTGCACAATTTCTGAAGTAATTAGATAGATAGATACAAAATGTAAGGTACGGTTAGTCAGTCACGATCAGCATTTGAGTCTAGTCGAATCGCTTTAATTTCACTTATTCCTTATTAATTTCACTAGTCATTCCCTTGAAAGTACTGTAAAAGAATCTTTGATAGATTTAAGAACATAACCCTTATTTATACATAATAAACCTTTATATGTATATGTATTTCGATGTTAAAAAGTTGATCGTGAATATTATTAGTGAAATACAGCGCTTGCTCACTTCCAATATTTTAATGGTATTATAATGAAAGGTTAGAATTTTGAATACTTGTAAAAGTAAGGATTTGGATATCAAAGGAATTTGTTATAAATTCTTAAGGGTTTGAGACTGAAGGTTATTGTGCTAACAGCTTTGAAATGGCACGTGTTTCAAGCTATTGTTTTTTCGTAACGGCGTTTTATTGATTCTTAATATTTGAATCGATGCTGTTAGATAATAGTTGATTTATTTTAAGAATCGGTGTGCTTAAAGTTAATTAATTAATGCTAGTTGCTATATTAAGTTTTAAAACTAATTTGCTACGATTGTTTCACGTTGTATTTGTAATATTGCTGAATATTCTATCGATAAACTAAATTATTATTGAATATTAAATAAAAACGCTATGTCTCATATTTATATTGGTGTTTTATTTATTTGATTTTATTTTAGTCCTTAAGTATCTTAGTATACCTAAAATTAAAGAAAGTTTTTTTTTTCAAATTAAATTTAATTTCTGTTATAAGACAACAGTGACCAAAGCAAAGAAAATTGAGCACATTTTAGGAAGTGCAGACAGTTTTAGTAAAACGTTCAGAATTTTTGTGTTTTTTGTTGCCACTGAAATAATAATTTCGAACTGATTTTATTATTCGACTCTAATTAACCACTACATGACACCCACACCCTCCTGTGAATTAGCCTAGCATTTTAAAAAACCTTTCC
>DVTA01000213.1:0-10839 GCA_018233265.1 Junonia stemosa | reverse complement strand
AAGGTATCTAGGTATTTGTTGAATATTTTATGGAACTATTAATTTATTTACAGTGCTAAGTGTTTTAATCTATTTCATATACCTAGGAATGAAATACGAAAAAGAACGATCAACCGTTACAAAAATATAATGTTGTACATAAAATGACTTTATTTTGACCATTGAAATTAAAACTACAAGTATAAAGAAAAATTACAAGTACGTGAATGTACGTCATAAAAATTACACATTATTGTGTTTACATAAAATTCCTCATATACTTACATAGTTACCAGAATTAGACAAGCAGTTAAATATGTAGTCCACTAGTTAACCAAAGTTTTCTGCATTATAGCTAATCTGTGCACCGTTAATACTTCACCAACAATTGCCGCTGTCGTTTCGAGTTAGAGTCTCGCGGGTTTAATTTTTATTCATGACGTCACGGGATCCCACCCCTTGTATTATCTGTGAAACTATCTGAACCAGAAAATTTGTTGAGTATCGGGATTATTGGAGAACAATAGTTTAAACTTTATATGGGTACGTATTTATTATTGTGAGCTATTTTCAAGTGTCTGGGCTTTGGGCAGATTAGTGGCCTGCAAAGACTGGTTGTATGTGAAATAGTTCAAGGAATCTTATGAAGTACTGATAAAGGTGGTCGCAGGTTCTGTCTATATGTATATACCCGGGAACATGAAACAAGTAATCAGAAAAATCAAAACAGTTACTAATAAAAAAATCGTGAGGAAAGCTGGACTGGAGGACAGTTAGTAAGCTTTCCTTAGGATAACCTGCGAGCAAAAATCTTATCATCACAGAACGTAAAGAAATTTAGAAAATTACTATCTACAATTCTACACACTAAGACAGTGTGATGTCACAATCACAATAGAGTTATATGACGTCATCTCACATCTGCAACTTTTTCGCAGCGCAATGTGACACAACTATTGTTAGTAAAACTATAGATGCTTTGTCCATTTGTACGTTGAGTGACGGGACACGTCATTGTCACGCTGTTCGGTTAGGACGTGTTTACACGTGTGTTTAGACGTATTGGTGACGTTTTAGTCGAATTTTGTGTTTGGCGGTGGAGTGGCTTAGTTTGTGATTGTATAAAAGTAACTTTGTGTAAAAAAAAAAACAAAACTGTAACAAGACCAAGTCTCGAAAGATCTTTTTAGTTCTTCTACCGTAAAAATTAGTGAAATCCAGTAACATCGAGTCGGTTAATTTACTCAGACCCTACTTAGGGTACTTTTTGACTTGGCGATCGAACGAAAAAATCTAATTTAATATAAAGTCCTGAAAGTTAAAACATTGTATTTTATGCGATCGTTAAGTCAGAAAGTAAGTTAAGTAGTTAGTAAGACAATCTGCTATTAAAATTATGATAAGCAATGTAGCAACAAATTCCTTAACAAAAACGACTTAGCATCAACACGCTTACGCTTTCTTCCTAACAAGTTAAACAAACACAACCCAAAGAGAACAGTCTAAAATTACCACATTGTCCGTCATCTGCGCAATGGCGATCCAAGGTTTGATCAGCAAGACAAATAGAAAACATGACAATCGGACAACGAGAACAAAGCATCGCATCTCTCAAGCGTTATAGTGAAGACATCATCTTCCAAACAATATACACACAAGAGTAAGCCGTGGAACAAAGTCTCTCATTAATTTTCAAAGTCAGTAAAGCATTGCGTTACTAATGTAAGTTGGTAGACAAAGATAAAGATTCCAAAGGCTGACCAAAGAGTTTGCGCTGACAATGGAACGGAGTGAGCCGTGTTACACGTCCAATGTTTTTGTCATTCAGATTGTATCGAGACGACGAATGAATGTTAATTACTGTTCTGTACTGTGTATTGTGTGTTGTGGACCCTTTTGTTCTGTATTAAATGAAATTGGATTCCTATAATGGGTGCGAATACATGTGCATTTGAGTATGGCGGATTTTAGGTTAGGAATAGTTTGGAGAAGCTTTTGTTGTTTAATTGATTTTGTGTTTTAATGATAATGATTGGGTCGTTTTTGGATAGTCAAATGAGGATTTTAAAAAAGTTGCTACAATTATAAGTAATCGCTTTTGAGTGAAAATTTCGTTAAACTTAAAAAACGATGTCTGTGAAAAAGTATCACCAAGAGACGCAAAATTGATAGGAATATTTCTTTCAAAAATATCTTCTTGTGGATCTACATAGATCTACTAAGAACAGAATAAACGAAATTTCATTACCATCGAAGGAAAAAAAAGGTTAATAAAGCATGCGTGATCGAAGTCGCGAACAACTGTTAGACATATCTAATTCTCAAACATCGCATTTTTCATCTCAGCTTCAACAACGTCTTCAATATCAATTCCATTAAAAACTTTGTTACTATCATACTAAACACATGTATAGAAGAAGCAACAAACATTACTAGCTTCCGTCACATAGTAGTCTTATTCAAAACACGATGTACACATAGCCAAGACTTCTGCTACGGTAGTAATAACCCTAATGGTACATTATAGTCATGACCACGACAATTTGTCACTCCATTGTCTTGGTCGCACAAACGGTTGTCACTTTTTAAAACGACCATAATTATTTAAATATCCCGACCACTGCTTTCCTTTAATGACGTACGTTAAAAAATATTTTGTCTAATAGGCTATTTGAATTATTTAGCCCATTGTCAATTGTTCTGAAACAGTTAAGTTCAGTGTTTAGTCCGAAAACCTAGTTTTGTTTCGTAAATCATTTTGTTACAATGAAATGTGTTTTTTGCGCTATCGAAGTTGCGTTTGATTTTGTCTCACTTTTTATATATGTATTGTATTCTATTAATACAACTGTATTGTGTATTCTGTTACGTTCGTAGAGTTTGGTTTACGACTATTTTAATAGACTTTTAAAAAAGCGGAGGTTCTGAGTTCATCTCTATGTTTCTATAGATATCATTTCGAATTTTTATCGAAATTAACGATAGCTTTTATATACAAAACTGGTCACATACATATATTGCAGTTATCTTAATTAATGTTTATACTTAAATTGTTTTTTGTTTATTAAAAAAAAACTCGGAAACGTTCACGACACGTCACATAGGTTAAAATAACTAGGAAAGGAAAATATTCAGAAATGAATGACATAATTTCTGAATATTTTTGTTTTCCTCAATCAATATCTATAATAAAATATAAATAGGGTACATTATAGTAGTAATGGCATAATTCTGTCCATACGTTACAAATCACAACACCCCTGGACACCCCATGACACCCCATGGAGATACTCGCAGAGTTAACGAACCTCGTAGCATATTGTTTGGAGCATGGTTTAAGTTACCATGAATAATGGGAGGTCTGACCCTCCATGCTATGGTTTAAACATAGCCATTAAGGTTTGTGATATCTTATAAATGGAGTAAACATAATGAAATATAGAAAAAAAAACTAATACATACTTATTGTCTTTACTCGCTTCGATCATTTATCGGGGTGGTTCGTAAAGTCCCGAAATCCGTTCTTAGTGGATCTCTATAGTGTAAAAAAACCTGGCAAATAACAAGTTTTTAAAAACTTAAAATTTAAAAGATTTTTTTACAGTTCCAGAGATATCGAGATAAGGTATGTTTGTTACAGCTATTGTTTTTACAGTTTACAGTTTAAAGTAAAGACACTTGGTTCCGAGGAATTGTAAAAAATGGATTAATCAACAAATTCATAAGTTTTTTTTTTACTTTTAAATAGGCCAGTAAATAATGTTCTAGAATAAATACCTTGTAACGAATGCCTCGGAATTAGGAGGCCTTACCTTACTATGACTAGCTTTTACCTGTGACTTCGCTTGTGTTTTGTTAATCTCTGTAGTTAAGAAAGCTGTCGTGTGTCGAAAAAATGTCTATATTTTAATCTACATAGTTTTTAATCTGCATTTCTGGCTAAAATGTAAAATTAGTCTGTTAATCCGAAATCTAGACCTTAAATTCTAGGCCAATACCCAATTATATACTTAAGTGGTTCTTGCGCGAAGAAGAGTACCAAACGATTAAACGCATTTGAATGGTTTAAGCATACAAAATACATACTAAACTAACTCACAAACATTAACAAAACATGGCACTTTAAGCTTTAATATCTATTATTATTTTTATTTATATGTATTCTCAGTCAGGAAATTTAATATTCAATTAACATTTTTTGTTCAACACAAAACAGTGGATTTGCATATGAGTCTAGACTCACGTATTCTACTCTCAGTGTAGTGCTTGTCTGGACAATCACTACACTGAGAGTAGAAATACGTAAAAAGGAAAACACGTCACACAGTAATTATCATAAAAAGCATGTGTTATTACTACTTATTATGTAAGTTATATTTATTCGGATAATGTTTCCCGCTAACCTTGACCAAAAAACTCGAAACTTTTACTTGATCAGAACAACTACGTACTCCTTTATTGATCACTCATTGTCTTTATTTGCTTAAAAATAAAATAAACTTTATTCAATATTCCATTTCAAAATTTGTACGTTTTTAAATAACATTTCGATCCCTATTGCAGTTTCTACTCTTGCCATCTTAATTCTATTAATTGGTAACTACCGAAAGGACTTTAGGTAATTATTGCATTAATCGTTAGTTATACGTGTTAGTCCGTTGAAAAAGTCTGTGACTTTACTAGACTACTAATGAAAATCTGCTATTGCTACGCTTTTATGGCAAACGCTGCTGAAATTACAATAGTCAGTTACGGAGTAAGTCATTTACGATTAACCGCAAAGAACTGTTAATAAAAAATTGTAAATCTAAATAAACTGTTCAGAGGTCCTTCATAATTAAGACCCAGAGAGACATCGACGCGACGAAAAACATGAAAAAACGCGTCATTCAGTTGCAGTGATCGTCTGATCATATCTGGTCTGGTCTGGATCTGACTTGGATCTGGTCTTATAGATTAAAGTACAACAGTGATTTTTACATTATGCGTGTTCACCAACCATGATCGTATATAACTCGTACCCCAGAGAGCACGTTAAATCGATAGAATATATTACCGCAGATAGAGTTTATTTACGCTAAAGCCTACGTGCCTCAGCGCACGCGAGACGACACGTAGACACTAACCAATACCAATAACCATGATCCTATATAACCCGACTGTATTTCAGAGAGGACCTAATCCTTAAACCTCACAGTAACTTTGAATTTTTCGGGATAAAATGTAGCTAATTCAAGGTCTACCGTCACCGTGTTAAATATCAGCAAAATCGTTACAGTCATTTTGACGTAAAAGAGCAATAAATAAACATAGAAACTGACAAACTTTCGCCTATTTAATATTATTAGTCAAAGTAAGCTAAGATACAGCAGTGATTCCTACACCATGCGTGTTCACTATCCATCGTACACCACCCGTACTCCAGAGAGCACGTTAAGCCGATAGAATATATTACCGCGAATACAGTTTATTTACCCTAAAACCTACGTGGCTCAGCGCACGAGACGACACGTAGACTGTACATAATTCATTTATCTCTGCAAATATTCAATAAAACTTTTATGTGATCGTATGACGCATCGTAAACGTTTTTTTTAATATAATTACTTGTCTACTTTTTTATCTGCTATTATTATCGGTTTATTGGTATTGAATCCCTCTAAACTAATTATATACCTTTTAGATGAAAATAACTTTTGCAGTTAGTTGCAGCTTTGAATTTAGTTGCAGATTATTCTGTAACTTCTTTTTTTGTTTTTCTTATTATCTTCTTCGTATAGAGATTAGAAAAAAAAATATTACGAAACGAGTCCGGGTAATTATTAACATGAAAGAAGAAAGAAAGACAAATACTAAGAAAAGCTAGACAACATATTTAATAAACGAAATTTAAATCCATTTCAACATATTTTATTCCTTTAATAATGCATACAAAATTCTCTCGAAGAGCTATTTTTTGCAGGATATAAAATGCTAAACCTTGAAGGGAAAATAGCCCAAAGAGTTTCTGTACCCGGTATGCCCGGCGCCATTTGCATAAGCCTGCGGCGATTTTTAGCGTAAAATTCATTGTTCGGAAACCCGATGCAGTCCAACACGGGCCCGTTTCAAAGTTTCAGTTCTGAAACAGTACGGTATTTCCTTTTTAAACTATCATTTAGTCGTCTCTGTGTCTGGGTTACTCGTTTATTTTATTAGTCTCTACTGCTCACTATCTGAAAGATTTTTACATTAAAAAAAGTAAAAAATCAGCAATCGTGTCTTAAGTCTCATTAATATATTTAAAGATATATTTTTTTTTGTATTTATGACAGTTTTTCATGGAAAACTTTTGTGAAGCGAGAAGATTTATAAATACTAATCAGCCTTTACAGTGTACGAAAAAATATTTCCTAAGAGTATTATGTAATATCTACTAAGTCCAGAAAATACAAACGTACCTAAATAAAAATGTAGTACAATTACGGCACTGTTTTTAAAACGAATTTCGAAATACAGCGAATCCAATTTATGCCATTTCATTCGATTAATGTACTCGTTTCTAATACTAAAACATTAGTTCCATCAAACACAATTAACACGAGATTAAGAATCGATTTATTGAAACCTACTCCATTATAATTGCATTCGCTTCAGGATGGCTCAGACTGCATTATCCGGCATTAAATTAATTATATAGTCGAGATAGAACTTGTGTGAAAAAGGAAAATGTAATACTTTTTTTACCGCGAAAGTGAATAGAGTATGCGTTGTGTAAAGTAACGAAGGTCGTAAATTGGGTTACTTTGCGTATTTTACCCTTGGTTTTAAAACATTTCGAGAACATATTCTAGGCTTCTCTTGATGAAGTGATAAAATAAAAATAGATAATTTTTTGGTTTTTAATCTCGAAAGCTTGTAAATATATTGTGTGATTATATTGTTAAGAAAACTACAGAGGGGACATAATGAGATATTAATTTAATTAAATTTATTAAAATTAAATCAAATTATTTTCGTACAAGAGCGTCCATTATTTTAATACAATAGTAAAATTGATGATAAACCATATTACAGACAATACAACTTACAAAGCCAAAAAAACTGGGCATTGTGCAGAAATATCTGAAAATCGTTAATTTTCAGACATTTTTCAGCGTAAACCTTAGAATTTCTTATCTATTTTACATGTATTTATTAACTTTTGTTCACAATGAACGGGCTAGATGAGACTTATAAATCTTGACACCACACAACAATAGGCACTCGCCTCGGAAGAAATGACCGCGCCTATTCCTAGACGCAACCTAATAAAGACAATTACGTGACTGTTTGTACATTGTACGTATGTACACAATTAGACATACACACGAATTTACGTACGATTTTGTTTGTTGTATCTATTACCGATTTGATTTGACTTTTATTGTTATAATGTAACATTTTTAAGTGTAAAATTTTTTTTATGTGTTGAAAGTTGAGCTAACACAGTTATTACATTTTCCTGATAAAGGCAAAAAATTCTGAGAAAAATCATAAAAAGTAAAAATGATATGCGTACCTAAGATTAAAAGTAGCATTAACTCGTTGATGAAGATATGAAATATTTAGACAATTTTGATTATAGAGTTGCTAATTGTATAATAATGTTATACTGTAGATGAGATTAATACAATCTTGCATAAATAAATATCTAATTACTAAAGATATTTCTCTAAAAAATTCACCTCTAAAAACAACCGGGGAACTCGTGGGACAAAATTGTTATCAACGTAAGATTTATACGTTCATTATTATTAAAGTTTATGTAATTAATGTCGGTCACTCGAGTTCACTTTAAAACGACTCGTATTATGATGTCTGTGGCTCAACGACGCGTATCGAGTCATTTGAAGGACTATTTCCTTGTGTTAAAAAATTGGACGTTTAATGTGAAAAACTATTGAAATCGTACGGGTTAAATGAAGGTTATAACTAGAGATCGAATCATATGCAAAAAAGGTTATTATATGCATGCGCACAAAAACAAATAATATATGCATAAAAACTGGCAGAATATGCATGGCTCTTGTGGTGAGAAAAGTTTTAAAAAATTGGGTGACTGTTTTTTTTTTTTTAAATTACAGCATCGGCTCTAGGCGGTACGAAGCTCGCCGGGTCAGCTAGTTAACCGATAAAGACATAAGGATTCTATTTCAGCAATTTCCATCCCGTTTTGTACGAGAGGCGACAATTGAATAATTCCATCGGCAATTTTCGCTAACCCCCCCATTTGGAGCACTTGCATAGCACTTCGTATTCAACTACTTCCCTCCCTTTTCTTCTCGATACGACTGAGAGGGACAAAAGAGTGTAGCGTTGATTATCTTCAATTTAGTTGACAGAAAATACCAGTTCGGTTCAGATTCGACGAGGTCTCGTAATTTGAGATAATTTTCGTTTCGTTTTTGTTGTACGATTGATTTGTAGGTACTTATTGTTACGGTTTTATTTAGATACAGTGATTTTTATTTACGTTTTGTGTAGATTAATGAAGGTTGTAATTATTACTCTTGATTTTAAAATAAAACAACTCTTATATACTCGTAACTGGTCACATCTGCTTTGATAAACAACAAACTTAATGTAGTCTACGAAATAATCAGTGCTCATCGTCACTTTTAAATGCTACTTAATTTATTATTAATTTATCTGATTGATGTTTCGTACATGCATAATTGCATGTGTACATATAGAGTGCGATAAAAGCAACAAAAATATTTGTTTTTTTTTTATGTTTTTGCTCAATGCAACGGATTTGATGAGCCTCTTTTTGATCACTAGTGTATCTCTATATGATATGCAAATAATCGTTAATTCGCAAATTCAGTAATTAAATAAGAGGCTGTCAACTAATCGACTGGCAGAAAGTTTTTAATAGGACGGGGAGGGTTTGAAGGCTGTGATATAATCGAGTTATAAAACATGGGTACAAGACCCGTCACTAACATGAGTGGACTATTTAAGTTTAAAATAATTTAGAACCAGATGCTATCAGCTTGTGTAGGTTTTTGTCTGATACGTATAATGTAGCTAATATTTTATGAATTATACCTAACTAGATTTGTCCAGTGGCTCTGGTTGCGTAGGATTCGGTTATAGCGCTAAAAAGTAGAAGTCCTATCAATATGAATATCAAAATTCATCGCTTTAAAGTGCTTTAACCTTTTGCTTTTTATGAAATCGAGCCAGACAGAAATATTGACAGAGTTACTTTCCAAAATAAATCTTCTTCTTCCTAGCATTTTCCTGGACTTAGCCAGGGTCTGCTTTATTCTAGCCTAAATTTTGACAGGTTACTGATTTTTATGCAGAGCGATTGCGTCTGACCTCCGCAACCCAGAGGGCAAGCCAGTAACCATTTAGACTGGAATATTACCTACTGTGGGTAACGATCGTTATCAGGTGTTATTGATAACAACCGGGACCTTTACGTGCTCTCCGAGGCACGGTGGGTAAACCCACAAGGACCAGACCTAGAAACGAATGTTTATATAAATACAAACATCCGCCCCGAGCGGGACTTTCCAAAATAAATCAGAACCTAGAATACAGTATCTATCTATTAATGGAAAACAAATGAAATGAACCCAGCTGTTGCACTGTTTTTCCTCCCCCCACTACTTTGACCTCTCAATAACATTACGTGCGTTACATACATGTGATCGTCACCAATGTTTCCTGTTGGAACTCATCCACGGTTATACGGCAAGGTCGAATGCGTTAGTGGTACAGATTGCACTATTGTTTTATATGTATATATCTGATTTAAGATTTGTTTTCTTATGAAAAAGTTGCTTAATATAATTTTTTTTATTATGTTATATGTACCGGTTAAAGTGTTGACGTTTCGTTCGATAGGATATCTTGTCATCTAAATTCCCTTAAGGTCCCAAATAAATTTTACCCAAACCTATTCCTTACTTATTTAGAAAATAAAATATCAAGTGAACATTGCAAAAGTTGTCGTTGTCATCGTTGACAATACAATGATATCATTATCAATATTAGTCAGTTTTATTTTTTATATTTGAGCATAGATATTTACAATGTGCTTAGAAATCTTCGAAAGTTACTGAACTCAGGTTATTATTATAACAATCGTTATTATTTTACTTCTACGGCTAGTTTCAGTAAACATGGAAGTTTTATAAAACATTCATTTTTCGCTCACAATTCATCTCTGGCCTGTGTGAAGGAAAGTATCGTGGGAACCTGCAGCTGCTGAAAGAATTTTGAGACATGTATGTATAATTTAATACCTAATCCGCTCAAGAGCGGCTCAAATAAGCTCTGTTATCGTGTGCTTAATAGAAGAGATTACTTAGAATCTTTACGTTGACAATTCCGCAAAGCCTGAAGACCAAGGTCTTCGAGCAATGCGTCCTACCGGTTGTGACATATGCTGCCGAGACGTGGACACTGACAATGGGGCTAGTCCAC
Source organism: Junonia stemosa (assembly GCA_018233265.1). Classification (NCBI taxonomy): domain Eukaryota; kingdom Metazoa; phylum Arthropoda; class Insecta; order Lepidoptera; family Nymphalidae; genus Junonia; species Junonia stemosa. The sequence goes on along the minus strand of DVTA01000213.1, from coordinate 399 downwards.
AGATTTAAAGTAGCTCAGCGTGCTATGGAGCAAGCTATGCTCGGAGTCTCTCTCAAGGATAAAATCAGGAATGTGGTTATCCGTGAGAGAACGAAAGTAACCGACATACTTCGCGAAATTGAGAGCTGAAGTGGCAATGGGCCGGCCACGTCTGCCTCAAGACCGATGGGCTTTGGAGCAGACGAGTCGTGAAGTGGAGACCACGTCTTGGCAAACGTAGTGTAGGACGCCCTCCGGCCCGCTGGACCGACGACATACTCAAGGTTGGCGGAGCAGGCTGGATGAGGGTTGCGGAGGATCGGGATGTTTGGCTCAAACTTGGGGAGGCCTATGTCCAGCAGTAGACTGCGATTGGCTGACGACGACGAAGATTAGTGTATATATAGTAAAATACATACA
>DVTA01000212.1:0-10843 GCA_018233265.1 Junonia stemosa | reverse complement strand
AAGATAGGTGTTTTAAGACCTATCCAATGATACCCTACACTATGAGATAAATGAGAAAAAATATGTTTGGCCTCGCTTCACATACATATATATTAATATACTGCGTATTTAATTTGGAAAGAAAAAGAAACAACAAGTAATTTCGTAAATATATATATTTAATTTTATATCTTCCATCAATACATACAACATTGACAGGTAGGTACATCAATTTGGCTGATAACACGAACATTTAATCATCAACATCATACAGAAATTGTTTATAATTCTTCTTAAAATCAATTACATTCATCGTAAGAACTCTTCACTTTTCAAGAAACGGGGAAGACATCTTTTAAAACATATTTATATTACAATATCAAGCACCTCGACATTAGAGAGAACGGCTATTTTATGAGTATAATATTGATGGAGGAGTAATACTTTACAAAATAAAACTTATCGAAATATCTTCGGTGTATGCTAGGAGCTATAAAAATTGAAAATAATACAACTAATTAATTTCATAACTAGTAAGACAATCCCTTACCACGAGATCAGCGACAAGTTGACGTCACCCGGTGTTGCTATACTTCCTCATAAATTCACAGGCCGCATTTATTACAAAGGTCATAAAATTTATTTATATGTTTATATATCAAAGAGAAGTCCCTTTGGTGATTTCACAGTATTTTTTTCCAATTGGTGGGCACGCATGTAGATTTTTATAATCTTTGGACTTATCTGAACTAAATAGATTTTTATGTCCGTCATCATTCTAACAATGCATTAATTTAACCGCATATTGCAACAATTTGCGAATCAAACATACAACACTTATTTTCTATTATAATATAAATGAATATTGTTTGTACTACAGAATGCCATCGTCACTTGAAAAACAAAAGCACAACTTTATAAGGCACAGCCGAATAACGAAACAGTCATTGTTCTACAATTTCGGTTAATTGGTTATTGAAGACAATCGAAATCAAGTGTTCGTTTCGACACTTGAAGTCGACGCAAAGAAAAAATATTATATCAATATTATTCCAACGGCTTTTGTATACAATCATTTTAATTGAGATGAGAATTCGAATAATTTTATTTTGTAATAAATTAGTAATTAATGTCGATTTTCATGTGTTTCCATAATGAATTAGGTTCTGTTCAATTGTATATTAAAAACAATCTATTGATACAAGTGGCGAAGATTGCCTAAACAATACTTATGTGACATAAACATTATAAATAAACATATCTATCTTAATAAAGAACTTCAATTCAGTTAAAAATATATTTAACATCAGTTCCTACATTTGACCTTTTTTGAACCCACTTTAAAATCCTGTAAAAATGCGTACATCATTAAATGAATATTCTTTCCATTGTCAACAGAGCGAAAAATGGCTGACGTACGAGAAGTTAAAAGAAGAAATCTTAGAAAAAATAAGAAAGATCGAAGAAGAACGTCACGCGGTGGACCTATGGCCGTGTGGTACCGAGTGGGGACGCAAGAGACGAAGACGCCAAGTCTCCGTGTCACCACCATATGTGGTGTACATGCTACCTGATGCCGACATCATGGAAGACTGGAGGCTGGTGAGGAAACTCCTGGAACGGGCTGAATGATACCAGATTCCATTTGTCTAGAGGTTTCCAAAATTTCGTAAGGAAGGTATGACTTTGGCAATAATTTTGTGACGTAGATATGATTGTGGTAATGACAGTGCCTCGCCGTGGGCGGTCTGTGCTTCCGTCCGTTTACATTCGTTCAATGATAGATATGAATTGAAAAATTCATTTTTCAGTACCATTCACTTGATGGATTGTATATTTTGCTTCATAAATAAATCAATTCGGTATTGAATTTGCGTATAATATCAGTATATACTGAATGAAACAGATTCAGATAGTAGGATTTTGCTGATATACGGAAAATGTCTATGTACATTTTATAAATTCTCTATCAGGATAAAGAGAAGCTCTCTACATAGGACGGTCAAAATATGACTAAGTAATAATTGATGTATTTACGTATAATAGGTTAACCTGCAAATCGGTTTTCTTAGTTAGATTTCCGATTATTGAGCAAGAATTCTAGCCAAGATTTGAATCAGCGACCTTCGGTTTAAATCAACTTGCTCGCACCACTAGGCCATGTTGGTACTGGTAAACAAATATGAACTGCAATATATTGGCAATAACTAGCAAACCAAGATACAAATCTCAATCAATTGTCACACGCCGGTTCGCGTGACCGGTCCGGAAGTCAAACGGACCGCCGATTGCGTCCGGTTTCCGCTTGTGTACATATTAGCTTTCTACTATCTATACGATGCTTACACGATATATACCCTGTGCAACTAGTAACAGGAATGGAAAGGACATGACAGGATAGTAGAATTGGACAGGACGGGATAGGATGGAACAGGATGGGACAAGACAGTACAGGACAGGACAGGACAGGACAGGACAGGACGGGATAGGACAGGACGGAACGGAACGGTACGAAACAAAACAGTACAGAACAGAACAGGATAGGATGGGCCCGTCCCACGTTATCCTGTTCTGTTGACACAAAACAGACTGTACGTGACAAAACAGTACAAAACAGGACAGGACAGGATGGGATAGGACAGGATACAGGACTGAAAAAAACAAAACAGATAATATATATCTATACAAGGGAGTGCCATGCATTTGCACGAATGGGCCGGCTCGACCGGAGTGATACCATGGCCTCACAGAAAACCGGCATAAAATGATGCTTGCGTCGTGTTTCGCCGTGTGAGTGAGGTTACCGGAGGCCCAATTCCCCACCCCTTCCCCATTCATTCCCTGTCCATTCCCCCTAAAAGGCCGGCAACGCATTTTTAGCTCCTCTGGTGTTGCAAACGTCCATGGGCGATAGTATTCACTTTCCATCAGGTGATCTGTCAGCTCGTTTGCCGCCCTATTCCATAAAAAAGATAAGAAAGGATGGGAAAGAATTTTTGGATTGACGGTATTGAAAAGTGTCTCTAGTATTACACGAGTTAGAGTAACGTCATGTAACATATTATGTATTCCGAAATGAAACACATCCCCTTAATCTGGGATTCTAAACTAACGTCGCTACATGGTCCATGTTATTTAATAAAACAAAACAAAAAAATAAAAATGCCGTAGCCTATTCCGTTGTCTCATCCAAATTAACATATAACCTCAATTTCTCTGACTTGTCTTGTAAATGAAATATACACATTATTAGTTACCTAGCAACGAATGAGCTGTTGTTTTTTCTTAATAAAATCTTGAAAAATTCTTCACATTATTGGAAGGTTGAAGAAATCTCTTATTAGCCCTACTTTTGTACGCTTAATTTCTCATCCAGTTTTTGTTTTCGTTATATTAATTCTTTACGACAGCCATTTTACTTAAAGAGACTCGTAATAAGTACATCCTACTGCTTTGGTTTCACTTGCTTAGCTCGTCTAAATTAATAAATCGTCAAAAATATATGCCGATATTATTAATGGTTTGATCTAGAACCCTCACATCACCTCACATCGTATACACGTACGATCATTACATTTAAATTATGTTGAAGGTCAACGAACAAGCAAGTTAAATAATAATATAAGAGTCCACCAATCACACCCTTTGTCCTCTGTCATTCAATTGTCATTTATATATCGGATAATCTCCTTACATAATATGCACTCACGTATTGCATTAATATCTTCTTATTCACGAGATGTCGCTGATGTAATTCCATATTGTACGTTTACTCAGTGGCGGATTAATAGTGGTGGAAATGCTTACCCGTAGCCACTAAGACAAATATCGCCCTCAATAGGTCGACAGCCTCCGTATCCTATCGCAGATATACTATTTCAGCTAAAAAGGTCGTTCATTATATCCGAATGTTTTTGACGCCTAAAGTAAAAACTTAAATCGTATAAACACACAAACAACTATATCTCCACTCAAAAAACATATAAATAGAATCACGGATATAATACAACTTATTAATTTAGATGAAACCGTCAGCAATTAAACAAAGGATATTGTTATTTACAATTCATGCCACTTCCAATCCTATTTAAATTGACTCCGCCAGAATTGTGTACTGAAGAGAACCAAGAGAGGTTTTACAGCAAATTGCTTTTAGTTCACTATTTTGTTTTATTTTAAATTTGATGAAGTAGAAAACTGTTTTATTTGTACGGGTCTATTCCTTCTGCGTAGAACTGTATTTTTATCGAACGAGATAGATAGATGGATAGATAAAAACTTTGCACTCAATATCATAAGAAATAACAGTACATATAATTAGTTCAACACAGAAAATTGAAGGCAAGGGCGGCCTTATCACTAAAAGCGATCTCTTACAGGCAACCCAACAGACGAGGACAACATATTTTGAAAAGAGGGTAGTGCATATAATATTATCACATATACATATACTAATAGGCATTTGATTTAATACAAAATTATAAATTAGAAACGTAAAATATATATACATGTATATACCAGCATATACATACATAGATATAAGCATATACATACATAAATACATACATACCTACATAGACACATACATACATACATAGATACATACATACATACACATATACCTACATGTGAACATATACATAAGAGGAGTAGTTACAACGACATATAATGAAGTTTGACTCGACTTTTAAATATATTTAAGGACTGTGACATCCTAATGTGATGTGGGAGCGCATTCCATAATTTGACTGATTTGACGGTATAGGAATCATTATAACAATGTGAATGGCTAAGGGGCAATTGTAGTTTATTGTCCGATACAGAACGAAGATTAAGGTGAAGAGAAGAATTAGATCCAAGAAAGGAAAAGCGTTCTTTGAGGTAAGTTGGAGTTTGGGGAAAGAAAAGAATAGAGTAAAGAAGAGAAAGGGCGTGCAAGTTACGTCTTTGTCTGACTGTAAGCCATCCGAGTCGTGCACGATATTCGGAAATGTGGTCAAATTTTTTTAATCCAAAAATAAATCGTATGCACATATTTTGCAACCTTTCCAGCTTATCAAGCAGCTCCTCGGATAGACCTAAGTAGCAAACATCTGCGTAGTCTAGAATGGGAAGAAGAAGTGCATTCGAAAGAGAAATTTTGGTTTTGATTGGCAACAACTTCTTCCACCTTCTCAATGAGCCAATGGCTGCAAACATTTTCCGACTTAGATTTGACACTTGCGCAGCCCAAGAAAATTTATTATCAATTATGAGACCTAAGTTGGTAACAATATTATTATTAATTAAAGTTGTACTGTCAAACACTACGGGAGGAACATAAACTTGACTAAGTTTCGAAAGTTGTTTTGGATTGCCAACTATAGCTAACTGTGACTTACTGGCATTTAACGATAATCCATATGACTTGCTCCACTCACTAATCGATTTAAGGTTACTATTCATAAGATTGATAGCATTATCGATGTTCTCAACAGGAGTCGTTAAATAAACCTGTAAATCATCAGCATAGAGGTGAAAAGAAACAGAAAGATGTTCAGTGACAGTATTTATAAAGATTGAGAAAAGGAGAGGGGATAGAACACCACCTTGTGGGACACCCGCTGTGAGACTGCAACAGGCAGAAAACTTACCATCAACAAAAACACGCTGTTGACGATTTGAAAGATAAGACTGAAACCAAGAAACAACACTGGAGGAGAAATTTAAAGAATTAAGGATAGCTAAGAGAATTTCATGGTCAACAGTATTAAAGGCATTGGAAAAATCAAGAAGAGCTATGATAGTAATTTCTTTCCTATCAATCCCAAAGCGGATGTCGTCACAGACTTTAATCAAAGCTGTTGTTGTGCTATGCCCCGGACGAAATCCCGATTGAAATGGGCTTAAAATATTGTTAAGTGTAAGAAAGTTGGATAGCTGACCATGAACAATGCGTTCAAGAACCTTAGAAAGGAAAGGAAGGATAGATATAGGACGGTAGTGGGCTAACAAAGTAGGATTAGTGATTTTGGGAATTGGCAGGATATGAGCAAGATGCCAACTAATGGGAAATATACCAGAATCTAAGGAAAAATTATATAGGTGGCATAAAATAGGAAGAATTGTATCTAAAGACAGGAGTATCATTTTACGACTGATACCGTCACATCCAGTGGCGTCCGATTGAATACCAAGAATATTCTTCCTGATATCCTCAGAAGTCACTGGTGTAAAAGAAAAAGGAGAAAAGTTAGGCTTAGGACGTTTGGATATGGAATTCAAGGTGTGAGATTTATTCGCATTGTCCATGGTAGCCGCCATGAAGTGCTTATTCAGCGCTTCAACGTCAACATTTCTTACGTCTAATGACTGACGGCCAATACCCATCGCATTCAAAAAACGCCACACCTTGCCGGAGTTCTTGACGCTAACTGAGTTGTGAATATAATTCCGTTGAGCATCTCTACAGACTTTACTGCAATGATTACGCAGCCGTTTATATTTCAGGAGATTATTGTCTGTAGGTCTCAGCTTATATCTCGACTTAGCAGCATTACGTCTTGCCATGATAACTTTGATATCTGGTGTTAACCATGGTGCTGGGAGATGCTTTAACTTAATCGGTCTTAATGGAGCATGAATATCAAAAAGATCTGAAAGTATCGAGTTAAATAAATCAAGTTTTTCATCCATAGATTGAGCATTGAATATAATATCCCAATCAATCCGATCAAGGTCACGCAAAAAATTATTATTATCGAAGTTTTTAAAGCTTCGTCTCATGACAATGGTTGGTTTTGATTTAGGTGGGCGAACTTTATATGACAGATATATAAGGTCATGGTATGAAAACGCTTCAGCGGGGTATTGGCCATACAGCATAACATGATCGGATGAGGAAACAATTATTAAATCTAATAGAGAAGGAGAGCAATTTGGGAAAAAGTGGGTAGAATTGGAAGGAAGTATATTTAAATTAGCGCTATTCACAATATTACGAAGGCGTTGAGCACGTGAGTCATTTTTATTTAAACACGTGTTGAAATCACCCATAATAATGGTGTGATCAACAGCAGACGCATATTTCTCAAGTAGGTGCTCAAAACATTGGAAATAATTAAAATGAAGAGAAGGGCTATAAAATAGAGATAGTTATGGTCCGAGAAAGTTACACCGTATGCGAAACCGATACTGCAGTTAATAGTTTTTGGACGCACAGTAAATCTTCATATGGAACTTGGAGGACGGGAAAATGACCCGTAGGTTGTCTTTGCCGGACGGGGTCGGCCCTCTCCCGAGCCCGCTCCGCAGTCTCCTCATCCTCTCCATCGCCGACACAACTACTCACAGGGAAAGATTTCGCCCGATTTCTTGGATCAAGACTCCGCAATAATTGTCCGGTACCGGTACACTTTCGCAAGCACTTCCACATAAAGCTCAAGTTGAATCACATGTGTGAAATATCTACAACTCAGTAACTCCGTATTGCTCTCACCAATACTACTCTCTGAGATCTCTTTAAAAGTATTGCGTCCATTTACTGCTTCAGACAAAATTGCTGTCCGTAATATCAGCGTATGAGCGCAGCTAAAGCACATCCGGCCCTGCCACGCTAGGCAAGAGCTTACCTAATGCAGCAACAGTAGTATTGACTAACTAAGGGGTAAATGATGTAAGTTGCGAAACAATATCGTCTGCCCAAAATCAATATCAGTTATTTTATTTTTTAAATGATTCTGAAGCAACTTTTCCATCTGTCCATTTCAGCACCGATATAGATCTAAAATTTTTCTGTAATCTTATTAAGTAAAATAAGTCCAACTTTATGCCGCTTTACTCACTTAATATTGGAATTACAATTGGACAATTGTTGAATAGAATATAATTTACTGTTGAATATAATTTACGGGCTGTTTCGCAGCGATGGCAAGAGACCAGATGGAATGACACTTGTTCCGTGGAAGTTGGGAAGGTCGCTTGTGTGGGATGCAACTTGTGTTGATACATTGGCTGCATCACACATACTGGAATCTTCCCTAATGGCGGGAGCGGCGGCAAGGAATGCTGAAATCACCAAGCGGCGCAAATACGAAAACATTGAAAAGAGTTTCGTATTTGTGCCGTTTGCTGTTGAAACCATGGGGTCCTGGGGTGAGGAGGCAAGAGAGTTCTACAAAGAACTGGCTTGTCGCCTCACTAAATCCACAGGTGACCCGAGAGCTGGTAGCTACCTCGGTCAGCATATCAGCCTGGCCATTCAAAGAGGAAACGCGGCCAGTGTTTTGGGCACCTTGCCTCATTGTAATGTCGTCGATGGCTATTTAGATTTTATATAGTTATATATTTTTCGATATATTTTTTTTTCTTGTATATATTGTACATATAATAAGTTAAGTTAGATATAATGTCCTAAAAATGTAATAATTACATGAATTGACAGTTGTATAAATAATAAAATGATTTACACCGTTTGTTTTAATAAAAAATTAGATAAGTATCGAAAGCATGAGAAACTTTATCAACCGGAAGGTGAAATAGTTCTATATCTGTCATCGCTTCTCGTATGAATGTAGTGCACCGAATTGACGTCGTTCGATTCATCGACTTTTATTTGGATGTAGGGCTCTTATTCTGTAAGTTAAATTGCAATGCAAACAAGAGCGTAATACATTTTTCTTTCTCTGTGGTTCTTTAAGGATTATGGGTTCGCTTCGGATTAAAAAGGTTTTCGAAATTTTAGCCCTTTTTCATATAATCCTTGTGAAATTGATCGTAGTCATAATCATCACAAGCGATCTCAAGCTTGAAGTCTCTAGTTTTGAGATTAGGTACTACATAAAAAAAGTTAATATTAGAATTGGTTCAATTTTACCGATTACCTGTCATAAACAAAATCTGTTTGCCTTTAGAAGAATAGAAGAAGATGTTTGAATAAACTTTTTCAAAATGCGATTACTAATTCTTATGAATTAGTAATCGCATTTTGAAAAACTGTGGTTTTGATAACTTGTCAAAAATGGGCTATCAGCAATTTTTGGGAGAATTAAAAATAATAAAAAAGTAACTAATTTTTACTATATGTTTTGGCATAAATCATATAATAATAAGATAATCAAGACTTATAAAATTACATTGTCTTCGGTTGTCAGCAGGTGGAAACTTGATGCCCCTTTATTTCCAGTTGAACATATTATATTAGTACTCTGAAGACAATTAATAATCTTTAACCTTATGAAGACAGTAGCGACTTACCCTTTTTTTCTATGGGCTACGTGACGATTTTCATAACATAGGTTTTCTTCCATATTTAAAACCTTCTTTATAACGTAGTCATCATCACGCCTAGCAATATGGCCGTACCAACGCAGGCGACTTTCTTTTATCTTTTGCACAATTGGAGCCACTTTAAATGATCCCCTTATGAATTCGTTACGGATTTTATCTAAACGCGTAAATCCACCTGTCCATCTTAACATTTTCATCTCACTCGTGTGAAGTTGTTGCTCATTGCGTCTTTTGGTTGTCTACCACTCCGCTCCATACGTCGAAGTTGGTCTTACTACCGTTTTATAAATTTTCCCTTTGACTTTTACAGGCATTATTGGGTTACAGAGTTCCGGATAGCTTTCTTCATTCGATCCAGGCGGTATTTATGCGACTATTTAAAAAAAGTTACCCATAAAACGAATCTATACATTGATACGATCAGAGCTGATTTGTCAAGCTGTCAGATTAAAATCATAATAAGAAAAGGAATATAAGGACTAAAAATGTTTCATGGTCGATTATACCGACCAAAGGGACGGCCGCTTACTAACAGATCAATATACTGTTAATAAACTCCACTTTTGTGTGCCATTGTTAAATAAAACTACATATAATAAGAGATGTGATATCGATAATTTAATATTTAGAAGACTAAGTCCATTATCAATTTATCACGAATGTTATTGCTATATCAAAGTGTGATCAATTTTATATCTTTTATCTCACAATCTATATACGTCAGTGAACTTGTAATAAGATTGTTTATTGTTTAAAGTTCAATGTAATCATAAATAGAGTTAATGAGAGTTTTGTTGGTATGGATAATTTTTATAAAAAAGAAGAAGCAAACGGGGAGCCATGTCACGTTATATTCAGTGAACTATAGACAAAAAAAAAACAAGAAGCAAGAAGGAAGAAAAAATGTGTAGTGTAAGTATAGGCCAAAATAATGTTCCTGTTCATTTAGAATTTAATTTTGTACGGATACAATTGATCATCCAGTGGACCAAAGGCGAGTTAATCCCTCGCCAGTGAATCAGATAAAATCAATTTTTTTACTGAAAAGATTTAATGAAAGTACAGTTGGTAACAAAAATTAGAATAATATTGAAAGGAAAATCCACATTTTATCGTTGTTTAGCACGTGGCTAAGACGATATTAAATGGAACTGTTATCAGTAGCTATCCACGTCATAATACTTGTGTATGTTTAGAGGTATCAGTCCAAATTATTACAATACTATCTTTTTCGCGCGTCTCCGCCCGCGTGTTATTAATCGTTCGAGGTAAGATTTTTTTTGATACATTTTATCGGGATACAAATATTATACTCGTTTTATTTAATCTCTAGTTCTTAAGATAATTTCAATTGTAAGACTTGTATTTCATGTGCTATTAAAGCACTTCTGAATGCTTATCATGTGCGAATTACAGATATTGCTATCGGTGACCGGATTGTGATAATGAATAAAAACATGAAAACCATTAAAACTATGCATTTACATTAAAGTTGGTTAATCTATCAGAGTTTGCAAGTATGCCGTATTTAAGATAATTTAAAATAAAAACACTGCATTGCATTTAAATTGTTTAATTTTGTTAATCTTCTATATCT
>DVTA01000211.1:0-10857 GCA_018233265.1 Junonia stemosa | reverse complement strand
GGAGCTCGAGCTGCACTTGATACTTGCTAAGGTAGGTCGGTCAACCATCCTGGTTTCGTAAGTCATGTTGTGGTTTAGGGGGCGGTCGGGGATAGTTTTAAGGGTCCCTGTTTGCACTTGATACTTGCTAAGGTAGAGTTCGCCTGGTTTACTAAAACATGTGCTGGTTTTTACTGATAATTTTGGTGCCCTGTTTGCACTTGATAGTTGTTAAGGTAGGATTCACCTGGTTTCCTAAGACTGATTTTTAGGGTGTTGACTGGGATATTTTTAAGGTGCCCTGTTTGCACTTGATCCCTAAGGTAGGACTCAACCATCCTGGCTTCCTAATATGTCTTAGTTTTTAGGGTTCGGTACAGTTTTAAGGTCATTGGTCAGGTTGGCACTTGGCACTTGATACTCGTAGGGCAGGGTTGATATGACTTCCTAAGATATGTTGTGGTTTTAAGATGCCCTGGTTTTTGAAGGACGATCCTGGACTTTACAACTTTTTTTTTATTTTTTTTTGAAACACAAAAGCAAACAGAAAAGCTACTCTTTTGCGCAACAGAGTCCCGGTTTATGTTTTAAATGTCCTGGGTTTTCTACTAGAAATGGTAGTGTTTTTGATTTGGAAATTGTAACCTTTTTTTATATAAGTGCTTCACATTTAACGACACTCCATACCTTGAAATTTTGCGGGACGAAAAACTTCCATATTGTTTGATTATTCATATAATTTCATACTGTTTTGGAGGCAGCTAATAAACTATTTTTAGACTTGGTGGTATTTGTAGCATAAAGTTTAAAAATAAATTTACTTATCTATTACAGATATTGCAGCGCTGGCGGGTGGAGTTTGACGGGGAGTTAGACATACAGTTCGACTTCCTCCTATCACCAAAGTCTCCGGTATCGTTGCGGCTAGTCGAGTGGTAAAGCAAGTACGCTACACTTGCCTCATGCTTAGAGTTACCAGTTGCTTTAAACATTTCCATATAGTCATATATTACAAGCTTACCAGACAGATTGCCATTATCCACGACTCTACGTTATAGTTGATGTCATTTTAAATATAGAGAGATGGAATTAAATAGATCATCTCAAAAAGCGCACAAAAGGCAACCAACCAGCTTTAACAGTTTAATTTTAATAAAGTATTTAATAAAATAAGCCTCGTCACCTGGTAACACTAAACATGCCACTTGCTCTGCTACTTTTCTCGTGCTCTTAACGTGCTCATTGTACTGATTATTTTTTAGTGATATAAATTGCTCCTATGTTGTGTTGTTTTAGGGAAATAGTATTGTAAGACTTGAAGTTTTGCATGACGGTAGAGCAAGAATTTTGAGTTTATTTGCATAATTATGAATTCGTTATGCGAATAAGGAAAATAATAAAATCATTCCTATTTTGATATTGTGTAAACTAAAATTGGTTTTATGAAACCACGTAAGTGCTTTTTAATGTCTATGTTATTGATAATAACTAATTTGTAAGCTGGTTTCTATGAAGGGTTGCCATGACTGAAATTGAACAGGATGAAAATGTTTTACAGGGTATTGGCACAGTCTGCTCAAATTGTACATTTCTTTCAGGTTTTGAAGGAACTGTTTGCAAATGCATTATTAAATAGTTAAGTGTTTTATATTTACATTGTATGCTAGGCTTAGTTTATAACTATACAACGTAGTAAAATATGGCTGTGTTAATATCAAAAAGCATATTTATATAATTATTATCAACCATAAATACCTCTTTTATTGAAGACTGCACGCTGCAAACAGACACTGACCCCGCAGATTAATATCATAAATACTGTGCAGAAGAAAACTTTAGTTTTAGCATAAGTTACTTTTTAGGGTTGCCAACTAATTTTTAAATCTTATCAGGTTTTAGTCGGAAGTAGGTACTTATTAAATTTAAAAAGTTGTTATTAAGCTAAAGGTACTTATTATGTTATGTTCCGGCCATTTCATTTGCATTAATTTGTATAAGTTTACTAAATGAAGTAAGTTTTACACGTGTACTTTTTTAATGTTGGCAACTCTATTTTCATTCCACCTTTACGATTAAATCACATGTATTATTACGAGCAGCTCCGTACATTATGTTAACCAAACATAATATGGAAGTGGCCATTTCCTATATTTAATTTATATTTAACGTATTAACGATGCGATCATAGTTAAGGTTTCATCCTTGTTACATTTTTATAATATGGTCTTATTACGATCAAACATTTACTTGCGTAATGTATAATATATTATATGATAGAATATAGTAATTGCTATATTGTATTCCAAAAACGCTGAAGTTGTTTATATTAAAGGAAAATAAATATTGCAATTTTTCATTTGTTGTTTTATTGTACCACTTTAATACAACCACAGATGAATTTTAATACAAAAAGGTAATAAAATTTCGTAACAGCCTGAAAATACTCTAACAGGCGACAAAAATTGCGGATTTTGCAACAGATATAGAATTTATCTTTGCAGGTGATTGATTGCTTTAAGTAGCGAAAACATATGGGCAGGGAGAATAACGAAAGAAAGATGATAAATCTATGGGATAAAATTATAGTTTTTAAATAATAGGCTAAATAAAATTGGAAAGGGCAGTATACAGTAGCTGGTGACTATTTTTACCCACAAGTGTAAATTTGAAAAATTTATTAAACCCCCGACCATGCCGACCGTATTCAATACGACCTTAAACTCTTGGGTGATTTTTTTTAATTATATCTAATAACACACACACACACATACAAAAACACACACAAACACGCACACGCATGCACATACATAATTTTTCGAGGTACTGTCAATAAGCCCTTTTAATTGATACCCATATTGTAGAAATGCTTCAAAATAACTATTTCTCCACCTGGGATAGTCCGCCATATTGGATTTTGAATGACGTCATATTACTTTTCGAGTTACTCTCAATAAGCCCTTTCATTTGATACCCATATTGTAGAAATGCATTAAAAATAACTATTCCGCTAGCTTGGATGGTCCGCCATCTTGGATTTAGAATGATGTCATATTACTTTTCGAGTTACTCTCAACAAGCTCTTTCATTTGATACCCATATTGTAGAAATGCAATAAAAATAGCTAATCTGCTAGGTTGGATGGTCCGCCATATTGAATTTAGAATGACGTCACGTATTATATCGTATAGTGTCATCAAAACTTAATAAGTATGCAAAATTTCAGCTCAATTGGTCGAAGATATCTGTTTCAAAATTAAGTAGCAAAATTCCACCCGAAATAACTACATTCACATATTGAACGATAATCTCGAAACGGCTGGACCAATTTTGATATAACATATCTAAGAACTACCGCTAGAAAACGCTCTTTAAAATAAAAAATCTGGATCCAAATCGGTTTACCCGTTTAGGCGCTACGGTGCCACAGTAAGACACACAGACACACGAGTGTGAAATTGAAATGTCATAGAGAATACGGTTTTAAGACAGTGTTTTGAAATAGAAAACCGTTTTGATTTGGCATAGAGAATAAGGGCCCTCTGTGACGACATGCACGTACATAGGAACGTGCACTGTGTATTATAATTATGTTATTGTATAATTATACCTACACTTTGTCTATTCTTTTTTTTTTGGATTAAACAACCTGCTTAAATAAAGCCAGGAAGAATTTATTATATAAATTAAGGTAAAGGCACCTAGATGACTAGATCGTTTTGCATTAAAAATGGCTTAATCAATAAATTCATTAGATTTTTTATTCTAAGAAAGTTAATAAATATATTCAAGCTTTCCAAAATAAAATAAACGCATGAATTATGGATTAAGCTGTATTTTTGAATACCTCCCAATTATATTCTTTTACATTACTATTAATGTTTCAAACTGGAGGTATAAGGCTCAAAGGTTATTTCACTTTGTTTATTTTGAATCTAATTAACTCAAATTTATACGAAAAATAAGTGTAAAGCTATTTTAATCTAGTACTGAAACTTGATTAACTTTTATAACATGAGCTCCAGTTTGATAGACTTTCTTGGGTGTAAAAGTTGGATGTAAAGGTGGCTGAAAACTAATTCGTTAAAACGTGGCTGTTGGTTACGTTTTTGATGAACGTATATTCTCCGTCGTTGTCGTCAGCCAATAGCAGTCCACTGCTGGACATAGGCCTCTCCAAGTTTGCGCCAAACATCCCGATCTTCCGCAAATTTATGCAAATTGATCTAATTATATTACATCGATTCACTTGTCCAAACGTTATCTTTATCAGTTGTGTAATCTTTTGTATTTATGCTTCATCGATTTTGCGAAAAAATATCATAATTTCTCGGAAGTTATAACACACATTTCCTTGAAATAGCGAGGAAATATCTCTATTAAAAATGTAATAAAAATAACCAGACACAATAAGACGAGGAAGACTTGGAAACAATGAAGATGAAATTACTATGAAATTACAAAATCAAGATTGAATATTGAACAATAGTATTACAAATGAAACATTCATAGATAATGTTATTAGACAAAAGAACCATATTTACGATTCGACGCATAGCTCTCAATCCGGTATCCGGTGCTGTAATTCCGGTAGCATTATCAATCTGATAAGCCATTGTTATTACCATTCATCGAAACGTCTATGACACCTTATTGTGATGCCTTACGTGTTAACTGACACTTGATTCATTCGTATCATTCCGTTTTATCTAGAATTCGTAGGCGTAACGTGTGATCGCCGGTAGGTGGGGGACTGTTATGCACATTTCGTTTCCACCTCATGTAGTCAATGAATTGCTTTCGGATATCGCGCACGTTTATCTTTAATACAATTACGTGTTTCGCAAAACGTGTAATAAGAATAATATTATACAGTGCTACTGGTAACTCAACGTCGTTTATGCAGTGATAAACATCGATAAAGTCGAAGTGTTATTTAAATCGGAAAGTTTAAGTGTGTTAACGATATAAAAAGTGGTGACAAAAAAATGGTAATGGAGTCTGCGCAGCCCAATGGGCGATTCTGGCCGTTATCTCCACGGTTATGGCGTCGAAGCAACGAGTACTCGAAAGTCGTATTCGAACCGAGAAGACCGCCGACATCGCCGATCGAAATACGAAAGCACGAGAGAATAGACGAGACGCCGGACTTGCTGCGATCCAGAAGTTTCTTTAGGGATAAGCTGGATCATTTGAATCTCGAAGATGGTGTAGAATTAAGGCATAGTCTAGATGATAAGTGCAGATGGAGCGTAGATTCTAAGAAGCCGCCAGTCAAAGAAACTAAGAAGGAGGATGTTGTAAAATTGAGGTCGAAGAAGCAGAGGCAGCCGAGGCCCAATAGCATCCAATTGTTGCTGTGCCCTTCAAACTCAGGACACTACAGCAGTAACACGTGGAGATACACCAGGGTTCGATCAAAAAGGTTCGTTATTTTATACTATGCTAATCAATATATCTGAAGAGTTTGTTTTAAAGTTTTTGTCAGTGTTTACGAATAGAATTTTCTGGAATATTTTTATCGAAGATGTGCTAGGCTACATTGTGTCATACTACGAACAATAAAAGTGGATCAGCTATCACAAATGGAAATAAAAATGAAAAGGAGAGTTAGTTTTTCGGTAAATATATAATAAAACTCAAATCTACTTTGAACATGACATTCTCAAAAATCATTATTAAAACAATTTTTACCTTTCAACATTTTAAAGCTTTAACTTACGAATCAGCCCAATCTCTCAGGTTGATAAAGTACCCGTTCTTTAATTACACCGTATCGCAATCAACTTACAGATGACTGGGTTTAATTAAATCGTTTACTTTCCCTTACACTCCGTATCGTAAATGTCGTTCGTGGGCGTGCGTGGGCTTGAAGGAACCTTCGGATGTTTGGTGGAATTTAATAGATTCAGATGTAATAGCGTTGATTTATGATTGTGATTTGACTGATTAGGTTAATTAATCTAGCTTTGTTGTGTAAGAACGTGTTATTGTTATTTGTATGTGGAATGTATAAAGTTGGATTATTGGTATGTTTGAATACCTTAATGTTAGGATCTATCAAAGCGATTTTATATTTGCATTATACATTTACTGACGAATATATATGTAGTAGGGACTATAATAAGAACGATTGACCAGATAGAATGAAACGTTACAAAACATGAGAGTAAAACGTAGTTAATGATCAAAGCTTATTTTTTTTATGATCAAAATTAATTAAAAATAAAAAAGTTAGTAATGAAACTATAAATGTAGAACTTTACATATTGTAATTAAATATTTACTAGATAACTTATTAAATAATAATAAAACTAAAAACAATTTGAAGAATGTAGACACAAGCATGACATATTAATAAATTACTATCTTATTAACAGACTGCTATTAAAACTACTTTTTAATAGCAGTCAAACAAAAACAAACAAAATTATACCACTTAACTTCACATAACTTCAACATACACGCGCCCAATCCAGCTTAAATACTTGTAACAATATTTTTACACTATCCTTGAGGCCAGTGGACGTAATTAGCGAAAATTAATAATTAAGACACGTTCATACCATCCGTTATGATTAACGTGCAGCGAATCATAATTGTCACCATTAATTTTATTGTCGAACATTGACACTGCGGTTTTCAACTACCAAATAATGTACACATTGGGTTCCGAAATATAATTCAGTACACTGATTAAGCGATTCAGGAGCCGTATTATGACCTCTTAATTCCAGCCAGTCAGCGGTCACGTGAGCTATCTTATGACCAGTGCTATTGTGTAGACTTGACAGTTTTTCTCTATTTAGAGTTGAATTATTTGAGATAATTACACATATGTATACGTGTATCATAATGTTTAAGTTATTAAAGATGTCTACCTACATTACAACACACATGCAAAAGTGAGACGACGACCTTAGGACTATAATTTTTTAAACATTTTGCTAGTTCTGTGTCTAGCAAGACATTAACTAGTGTCATCATATCAAGGTTTAAATACTAACCATCATGCTGGATTGCAGTTCAGAACTTGTTTATTATGTCTACATTCTTCGTATCAACTATGTCTGTTTTCTACTAACTTCACAACAAACTAGATAACTATGCCAAAACTGGGAGATCTAGCTACAAATTTACAGCATTTTTTGGGAATTTTACGGTTTCCTCAAATTTTAAGACGTTTGAAATAGTTTGTATTCAGGGATTTACGCCCTGAAACTTAAAAAGTTGTGATTTAATTTGGTGAGTAATTTTTAAAACTGTTGATCAAAATCTTTTTTGAAACTACTTATCAGATATTGATAATACATAATTACTTACATGTATGTAGCTTGGAGTTTTCTAATGGGCAAAAGTCATATCACCCACGAAAAAAAAGTTTGCACAGATAGAGATATTTTTATCACAATTCTCACGTTATTGACTAAGAGAAAAGCTTAACCATTCTAAGCTTAAGTGCGGTGATCTCATAGGATCATGATTAAAGCGTTTAATTAGACCGCAGGTGGTACAGCACCCAAGGTCGAGAGTACGACAGGCGACTTGCGGAATTTCTACTGGTATTGTCGGCTTGTATTAGCAAAACCACAAATAGAAGTTCTTGTATTTTGTAATTGTACTTTTATCTAGTAAATAAAAGTATATGTGATATGGATTATAGGTTTGTAAATTGATTGTACCATTATTCGACGAGTCTTGTTGACGATTATTTTCACCATATCATCTGGAGAACTGCTTTAACTACTTGAGTAACTCCCCCAAAAAATATAGTCAAAAATCATACAATAGAATTAGGTCCATGAGATTATCATTTAATCAGAATTTTCTTAAGTTGATAATGAATGAAAAAATCCGTTTATATGCTACAATAAATAAATAATAAATTACCCTACGAAATTACGCACATACTTAAGACTTATGATATCTTTGGTATTTATTTTTTAATGCCAGGAAACAAGAAAGGTTCTCCTGAGAACGTAATTATTATTGGTATTCTGTAGTGTATTTTCCCTAGAAAATAAAAATTCTATCTCAGTAATGGTCTAGGAACGATGTCAACAACTCACAGTCCTATAACTATATAAAATAGGTATTGACGTCCGTCACAGCATCGCGCGATGAATATTCAGCAGACCAGATCATAACGATGTTTTATGGAAACCGATTTAAAATGAAGACTGCAATATTTCACAATATATCGGATTTACAGGTTGAATTTCATTTTATTCTAGAATTGAATTTATACCTGAATTTTTTTTCCAATTTTTTTTACTAGGTTTTAGTGTTTTTTCCGTAGGTGACATTATTGATGTTTATGTTTGACAAACTAGTAAATCCATAGTAATGTTTTCACCGAAAATTAGGTATAAAGTATAGATTATTAAGGAATTACTAAAGTCAGCCTTACAAAAAGGACAATGAACCATGATTATTCGTAAGTCATCACTTTCTTCGAACTGATTTTAACAAATCATTCATTATTTTTATAGGAAATTCCCGCATGTCAATTTTATGACGTCATGCATACCTATGCAATTTAGCGGATGCTACCCACTACATTATACTATCGGCTTACGTATATTTGTGTTAATTTATGTACTACATACATACTTAATTTTTTTAAATTTCATACGTCAAGTTAGACAAACACGTGAAACTTCAAATTCTTTGATAGACAAATGGGAATCTACAAAAGCTATTTTCATTTGATTAGCCACGTGATCATCATAAGATACCAACCATTGCAACATATCTGCGAATTACCGTCACTAACTTTGCAATTGTATTCCAAAACAATTATTGCTGCAGTGCTTGACTTCGGCTATTTGCTTAATGCGCTTTCAAAGTTGTTACCGCAGAACATAAGTCAAGTGACTTAATTATGTTGAAATTTACACGTCAAA
The DNA here is from genome assembly GCA_018233265.1 of Junonia stemosa. Taxonomy (NCBI): domain Eukaryota; kingdom Metazoa; phylum Arthropoda; class Insecta; order Lepidoptera; family Nymphalidae; genus Junonia; species Junonia stemosa. The sequence goes on along the minus strand of DVTA01000211.1, from coordinate 1,975 downwards.
TGCTAGTAATCTTCTCATATAATGGATCAGAAAATGCGAAACGAAATATATGTCATGTTTATGAGACTTTTGAAACTCATATAAAACCAAAAAATTGACATGAAGACAATATAATCCTATTTGTTTAGCTCCATGTCACCTTGCTCTAATATCTTTAAAACATGACTTTATTGTTTACATATAACGAATTCCCTTTGTAAATTGTTTACGTTTGTTCGATGTTTATCATCTACCTTCAAGGCGACAGATTCCTCTTACTAATGGATATTTATAGTTGCGTAGTACTACATTGTGCTCACTTTAGCACCTGAATCTGAATTTGTCAATAAAGGGATATAGAGACACTATCAAGAGCTAGAACATTATGAAGGCGTTCAGTTTTATTACACTCTTTAATCTTTAAGTACCTCTAAGTATAATTTTATCCACCAAAAAATAGTCCTACCAGGTAAGTTATCACTAAATTATGTATATCAAAATTGGTGTAGTGGTTAATTCCTGAAAACGTACGAAACAGATTAAACTTTTGCATTATTAACAACAAAGTGGTCAAAAGCTAATTTGACAAAGCATTTGCTTATTACGAGTATGAAGCAAAAGGTTAATCCTAGTAGAGTTTCCAGAACTTTGCTTGGACAAAGTTGCAAAATGACATTAAATGTAATATAACTAAACCCCTATCACACTATTAAAACAATAGTTTGAAACGGTTGCATCACAGCTAATGATCAGTTTCATAAGTGCGATATCGTTATCATTTATTGCGATCCATATTGAGGTCTTCAACCTGCAACTAATGCAATTTAGTTATTTCACAATTAGGTTAACCTAGTATTCTATTTACACAGTTTGCTCTAAGTTGGTACTGTATAAAAGTATGTTCTTTTGAATCATCACTCTTCTTCCTAGGATTTTTCCCGGACTAAGCCAGGGTCTGCTTTATTCTAGCCTAAGTTTTGACAGGTTACTAATTTTTACGCAGAGCGATTGCCGTCTGACCTGTCGCAACCCAGAGGGCAAGCCAATCAGACTAGAATATTACCTACTATGAGTAACGATCGTTATCTGGTGTTTTTTATAACAACCGGGACCGACGGCTTTACGTGCTCTCCGAGGCACGGTGGGTAAACCCACAAGGACCAGACCTAGAAACGAATATTTATATAAATACAAACATCCGCTCCGAGCGGGAATCGAACCCGCGACCGTCGGCGTTAATAGCGCTATCAGCACCACTACACCAGAGCGGTTGTCTGTAAACGTAAAAGCTCCAATGTAAAATTATGAAAACGCTAAAAACGCTTTTACCACACGTAAAAGCTCCAATGTAAAATTATGAAAACGCTGAAAACAATATTTTTAAACTACTTTTATTTTAGTTTTAGTTAATAGCTGTGGAATTTTTAGAATTTCACATGTGTACTAGTAATAACCATTTATATTTTCGCTAAAATAGATTTTTTTCAATTACCTAATTGATATTTGTATATTTTTGTTTTTAATCAATAACATATACAACAAAACAACAAAACTAAACTCCGTTTTCAGCTAGTCGTTTGAAAGGTGCTGTTCTTTTCCTCATTTATACACAACTAATGAAATGGGCCCTACGGAGATAATGTAATACAAAAGGGCTCTGACCCTCTTACTATTAAATCCAATTTCGAAAAACACGTTATTTTTCCCTATTTCCAATAAGCAATTCAATATATAACATACATTAATATTGCAATACAAAAATTCGTTATACAAGGTCAATGCGGACTATGGGTTTTAATTGTAACTACGTATGTATATTATTCCTATTCAAAAACAATTCGAACCAGTAGAAAAATAAATACTACGAAAAATACGAAAAAACTTTTTTCTAAAAAAATTAAATAGCTTAATAGTCGAAGTAAAATGCAAACAGCCTGTAAATCATCTTCATACCTTGAGTAACGTATTTTATCAAGGCGGCAACGTTGGATATTTT
>DVTA01000210.1:0-10882 GCA_018233265.1 Junonia stemosa | reverse complement strand
CACGTGGATCTTAACTAAAGGTCACGGGTTCAAACCCTGGCTAGCACCGCTGGATTTTCAAGTGCTAAATTTGTGTTCGAGCTCGGCGGTGAAGGAAAACATCGTGAGAAAACCTGCATGTGCCGGAAGAAATTCTGACACATGTACATTCACCAATTCGCAGTGGAGCAGCGTGGTGAATTAAGCTCCATACCTTCTCCCAAATAGGAGAACAGGCCTATGCCCAGCAGTGGGATGTACAGGCTGCGTTATGGTCTTTGAAATATGATAAATGTAACAAAAAGTAATTAATTCAATTGTCTAGATACTTTTTGTTTCTTCCACATTTTTAACTTTTATTTTAGAACAGTTATTTATAAGTAGTTACTTTTGCTTATAATTAAAAGTCTTCGTAGGAACGTTACAGTTTTAATCAATAATCTAGTTCTGAATTAGCTTTTTAATTGAGCTTTAACCGTTCCTTGAAGTATTTTTTTTCTGCTGTCCCTGGGAATGGACAAGTGTTTGCTAAATTATTTCAAAGTATCGATCTTTTCAATCAATTACTGTGCGGTTTTTTGTTTGTAAATACCTAACTAATTTTGTTACAAATGGTTAAATTACAAGTCTACGGTAATACAGATTTCTTTGATTACAGCGTGATTGAATTTGATTACAAGGGACTTACAAGTATTTGTGAATAATCCGTGCAAATAAAGAAATTGAATTGAACTTTATTGTGTTACTTGTAATCAGTTTACAGTTTACAAAAAAAAAAATGTGTACAAAATTTGTGTACACACACAGTGAGCAGATATGCACAGATTAAGTGTTAAAAAGCTGAAACTATTCAAACTATCTCATCCCAAATATAAAATCCCAGTCCAACGATGCCTGCGCCTGTACACGAGGTGCACCACCTGTGGCTTCGTAAATTTAGTATATCCCTATCCTTGTTTAACTTATACCAAACTACTCTACCCGTTTCATTCTCGCATGTTTTCACAAATAAGTTGCATCCGAAAACAACATAGAAAACCTTCCTCTTAACACAAAGGAATATGTACTCTATATCCGAAGATTAGAGTTGAATTTTGTTTGGCAGGGCGTAAGTTGAAAACTCTTTGTTAGCCTTCACTGAAACTTTCAGGGTAGGAAATACACAGCCACATTGCATTCTCTGATTGTAATATAATGCGATTTAAAATAAATAGTGATGTCGACGTGTCAAGGATATTGTCGATGGAATCTTTCGAATGTGTTGATGCACTTGTTTGTCTACCCTGCACTTTGAAGGCCTTTATTTTAAGTTATTGTTAGTTTGTCATATGAAAACGGCACTTTTGTTTATTATTTTTCTGATATTAAACAGCTTAGTTACATTGTATTAATGTTTGTTAATGGTCAATGGATATACGCAGTGGAGCAGCGTGGTGGATTAAGCTCCATAGCCTTCTCCCTAATAGAAGAAGAGGCCTATGCCCACCAGTGGGATATGTACAGGCTGTGTAACGCAACGTAAATGGTCAATGACAGATACAATACGTTGGGCATTTTTATGCAGTGAAGACATTAGGTCTACATTAAGACTTTTCTAAGTAAAAATATCATATTAAATGTGAACTTACACAATTATGGAAAGCATAATTAAAGGGAGTGTACTCTGATAATGAACAAATAAACACTCACTATTAATATTTTATTATAGTAAATAAAAACTTGAATACACTAAGCATACCTCGATATATTCTACGTAATTTATAGTACCTATTTATTAGCAACGATAGAGTTATAAAACCATAATATTGTTTACATTAATGTAAACTAAAGTAACCTTTATCATTAAATCAAATAATCTTCGTGTAACACAATTCTGCTTAAACTCACGATCATCAATTTTTGACAATATCTATAAAAAAGCCTCAATGTTACGAACACAATTCTGTACCCTAATATCTTTAATCTTTGACGAAATCAGTTACGTACTACGTAAAACATGTTAGGACCCGTATCGATACCCGGAATATCTAACTTCTAACCAGGCGACATAACCCCCCCCCCCCAAAACCATACATGTCAAAGGAAAAATCTTTGGTGGCAAAGTAAAAATTCAGGTAATTTGTAATGCAGGTATTAGTTTGCAGTTGTTTGTAACATGTAAAAATCTGCAATTTTCAATACTCACGGAACATTCTTAGTAACTTATAAGTAAATGCACAAAATAACCTACTATAAAGTTTAGTATTTTATTCGTGATCAACTTGTGACCCTCCCCAAAATTTGAACCGCGGCTGCTTCTAACATTAATTTATGTCAAAGTCGATAAAAAACTAACTTAAAATATCGAGGAAGCACACATCACTACCCGGTTAGCGGTGTAACACACCCGGTTACAAACCGGTTACGAATTTATTCTGTCCCCATTGTTTCGCGTAATCGCCGAAATTCTCGCTAAATTTTCCTCTTATTACCCGTGGAAATTCACACTCGACTTTTCGCTGAAGGTGCGAAGTAATGTGGGCCACTTCTTACCAGGGTCGGGTTATACGGTTCATTTCGTACTATTTGTTTATCGTAGGGACTATATGGTAGCTATTTTTCGGCGTCGAAGTGTTTTGTGGTTGTTACGACGAAAATTGGAATAATCTTGGCATTTTTTTTGTCGGGATATGGCAGCTATTTTTCGGCTTTCAAATACGAGGTGCAGCTTTAGGGTTGTTGCAGACGAAAATTGGGATAATTCTGCAGTTTTTTTGTCGCTTGACATTTGGTGAAACTGGTTCCATCCGGTTATTCCATCGTTCACTTATGAGGCATTGTTTCGGCTTTTGTGAGATTTTAAGCACATATTTTCATGTTTTTTAAGGGCTGTAAAGGTGGTGTATTTTTCCACAATTGTCCAAAATTGCAGCCTGTGATTTTGTTTCACTTTGGATTTTAAGCACCTTAGTTTAATAATAAGTATCGTGTTGCTAGAATATTTACGTTGTTTGGAATGACACAGACTGTGTGATCATGGTGTGAATATGATAAAAGATTATAAAGATGAAAGTGTCATATAATTTTAATATAATTTTATATGTTTATAGCAAAAAGTATGCCTCATGATTTCTTACATACAATTTGGTTACATAAGATTTATTATAGATTGAGCCGTCGGCGCATTTTCTAAGGTCATAGTTCACACTTTCCCTTTGAAAGTTACTTATTTGTTTTCTGAGACCTCTGTAAGAACATCACGTTAACTATAAATTACATTGGATACTTATAAAACACTACCTTATAAGTGTTCAGAATTATTAATAATAATCAGTCTATCTTAATCTGTGACTTGATAAAATAAATTCAAACCAAAAGGTTTTTAATCTCCTAAAGGTTTTCAAACCAAAATTACTTTTATGGAAAACCTTAAAACATTTTTCGTTACGCCCATTACGGACATTTGCTGCATCAAAATCCACAAATGTGTTGCTAAATAGACGAAAGTACCCACTTTTGTTCTTAAATTGATTATAATAACACATGGAAGTAGAGTAGAGCTAATAATTATATTTAGAAAAATGTAAAGCCAAATAGTTTAACCCTACTTAGTTGGACAAAGAGCAAGATTTTCAAAGGTCGTTATTTTGTAGTCAGCGTATTAACAATGTAATGAACGGCTAATGCCTCTTACGATATTAATTACAATAGAGACGAACTTATAAATCGAATTTCTCGCTAGCTTCTTCATACCGAGAAAAATAACAGCAATTATTTATAATTACGGTCCTATTAACTTCTATACATATAAAAGTTATACACGCATAAAAAACAATTCGATCGAGACAATTATTCGAACAAAGGGCAATTACCACACGAAAATATTAAAATAAATATGACGTTCTAAATTTAAATAAAATTTAAAACCGTTGCAAATAATAGCACAATTTAACCTTAACTTTAACGTTATCAGGCCCGCACGCAGATACGGGCGTATCAAAACAAAATGGCTGCCAAACTATCTATCATAGTAACGAGTGACCTAGGCAATTTACTAGGAAGCGACGTTTTGACATTGGGCGCGACCTTGTAACTCGGCGCGTGATTGGACGAAAATACAAAATGGCGGATGCGCCTACGCAACCGTCGGCATTGTTTCTGCTAATTAGATGACCGGTTTGGTGTGTTTTTCAAACGTTCGTCAATAGTTTTAAAAGATATTTGCATTTTAGTGTGATAAAGAGCTGTGTGTACAGCCATTTAATGTATCTATTAATGTTTGAATAAAATTATTAATTGTATTATTTTATTATATTTGCATTGTGCTATGTTTGGAATGTTTTATTTAAATATGATTCAAATTAAATAGTAACAATAATATTGTATGACATGTTTAAATGTGAAATTTAAACTTTAAATACTTTTCAGTAGTTTTTTTTTTAATTCAAATTCAATGTTTCATTTTTTTGCATCATATGATTTCAATATAATTTACGAGAACGCTTAAAAGCCTAGGTGTGAACATAATTATCATTATCTATTAATGCAGATTTCGGTCTCTATTTGTTTACAATCCTCTCATTAAAATTCAATGAAACTTTCGTATAAATCTTCTTCAAGAAACATTTTTAAACCAAACTCGAAAAAACAATTCACGAAAAAAAACACTTCAAATTACTAGCTCAGATTTGAACCTGTCACCGTATTAAGTACCGTCTATCCCACCCATAACTTAGGACACACTACAACACTTTCATACATACAGATGCATATGCATAAGCGCATGTGTGTGTGACCTTGATGACGTCAGCAGCAATTACGTAACAATCAGGAATATTATCTAAGATGAGTTATGACGTAAGTCTGTGTCAATGGAACTTCAGCTGTTATATCTATAAAAGATCTGTTTGTGAGTATACAAGATACATCCGTAAATAGTGATATAAATAAATAAATTATCAAAGTCAAAGTCAAAGTCAAAATATTTTTATTCAATTAAGCTATGGGAGCTCTTTTGAATCGTCAGTTTACATTTTTTTATCTACCGCCGGTTCGGAAGGTAGATCCTAGCCGAGAGTTGCCTCCTATCCTATTTCTTGTTGCTTCGTCTAACTGCATTTAGACTAAACGAACATCAAGCGAGCATTGTCAGAACGTTCTAAGAATGTCTTTGTATCAGACGGAGCAACGAAAGAATACTCTATGCCTGTTTACGCTAAAATAATTTAATCGAATGAGGCTAGAACGAGCATTCGCTTTCGTCTTTGTTAATTTAGTCTAAATACAGTCTAAGTTTTTGAGTTTATTTTTTTTAACTGTTTAGTTTAATTGTTTATTATTAGGTACCTATTATCCGTTTTAATGCAATTAAATAAAGAACTGAAGTATATTACATCGTATATTATAATCGTTTCATAATTGACATTGAAACTTGGAATAACAAAGTAATAAACATTTAGCATTTGTAGTACAAAAAGTAGAGTTACATGCTCTAAATGTACTAGGGCTAGGGCAAGAATTCTTATAAACACACTATAAAGCTGTTTTTGCATTGAGGTTACATATGCTTTAGAATTCATTTTGAAATGTTACTTTTCTTGCGAAAATTAGCAACGAGATGCCTGAAATTTCTTCCCCAGAATCCTTTATTCTTTCCCAGAAGGAAACATTAACAAAAACAACATGTAATTTTTTTAATTTTTTTTTTTATATACACAAAGAAACAATGTTATTTATTTGGGATCTTTTTATTTGACTATTGAAAAATGCTTACAAAATCGTCTGTTCTTCCTAACATATTTTCCGATTTTAGCCAGGGTCTGCTTTATTCTAGCATAAGTTTTGACAGGTTACTGATTTTTACGCAAAACGATTGCCGTCTGACCTCCGCAACCCAGAGGGCAAGCCAGTATCCATTTAGACTAGAATATTGCCTACTATGAGTAACCATCGTTATGTGGTGTTTTTGATAACAACCGTTACCGAAGGCTTTACGTGCTCTCCGAGGCACGGTGGGTAAACCCACAAGGACCAGACCTAGAAACGAATGTTTATATAAATACAAACATCCGCTCCGATCGGGAATCGAACCCGCGACCGCCGGCGTTAATAGCGCATTCAGCACCACTACAAAAGTGTTTGTTTCTAATCACAATTTTAATAGGCTACTACAAAATATAACATATTAACGCTATCGACAGTAAAAAAATAAAAGAGAAACTTTTAATTTCACAACTTTAAATTTTAGACAAACTGTTATATATCAAAAAGTGACAGTAAGTTACAAAGACAAAATAACGAACAAACGAGTAAGTTAGTAAGTAGGCAGACAAAGTTAATCGCGTAAGTTAGTGAGATATAAAGGCAAATTAGGTACCGAATATACGAGTAAGTAAATAAGTGACAAAACATTTATCAAACAAAAAACTAGATGGCTGACAAAGTAAATCGCGTAAGTTAGTAAGTGATAATGTATCGGCCGGTGCCGTAATCTAGAACATTCTAATCAGCGTTATAAAGGGCATTCTCGTTATGGCAACTGGTTATTATCTACTTTTTCATATACCCTATTTGGCGTAACAGCTTAATTAATGTTTTTTTTTCCTTTAAGTTCCGGGTTGGGTTCTCGCCGTGTGAATCTGATACCCTTTTAATATTGCCTATTGTAGTTCTAAAAGTGATTAGCTTTTTTACTTGGTCAAATATTCATACATGTTAGATTTGCACACACACATCGTTAGCTTTGAATCAGTTACACCAGAGTTACAATTAACTGATTTTATAATAGCACTTCAAAATGATATGAAATTGTATCTGTCTATTATTTCACGCCTATATCTTCTGCTAAAGTTAGAGATGATCTTGGTAAATGACAATGACTACTTTTGTGTGATACTTCCATATTTTTAGCAAATTCTAACCAGGATGTGGCTTTAATAATTTCCGTTGGCAGTATCTCACTAAAAGTAGCCTAAAATCTAGTACTAGTATTAGTAATATCTAGTAGTAGTATTTGTTCCCATCAAATCACTAACCAGTCTCACCAACGTGTTCTTACAAAAACTAAATATGTGTATAAATGAAGTAACTAATGAATGTACTAAATGTAACTACATATATTAAATAAATGTAAGATATTTTTTAAAATTTGCTCAGCTCTGTTCCTAAGTCCGATGGAGAAGTCATTTATCACAGTGCCACAAGTCAGTAACCTTTTTAGAAGATTAAAAGAAATTTCAGTGTTTTTAGAATTTCGTGACTTATTATACCAGAGTAGAATGAATGCTTTTATTATCTTAATTATTTGTTTAAGTAGTAGCTTAGATAATGTAATCTTATGGGTTCATAAGCAATTTATGTAAAAGTTGCGAAACAACACTTTTCAATTGAAATTTACTTATCCAAAAGTAAATAAGGTTGTTGATTTAGATTTAGAAATATGAGTCTGTTTGAAAAATAAGATTAATACCTATTAAAAATTCTAACGTCACAATCTTAGTCCACTTATAACAAAATTAATTCAATCAAACTAATTCAAAACCAGCACAACACTCAACACTTTCGTGAAAAATTTTTAAAGAACTATTTTACTTTCAATCAAAACAAGAGCACCTGGAGCCGAAGACGTTTTTATAAATGAATAAAATAGTACCATTTAAATGCCATGGAGAGGAATATCTTATAATTCACCTCAGGAACTTTTTAATAGCGCTGCCAAAGGATAGGGCAAAAACGTAAAAAACTGCAGGACTTAAGGTACGCCACTTTGCTCTGAAAGCTTTACTTAAAGTTCAGATAATACTAGATAACTCGGGATAAAAACGTTACACCTTCTGCTTGAAACGGAACTGTCAGATAAATTAGCAATAATTACAACACACGTGGTAAAACAACTAAATTTGAAAATTTTGGCAAAATAGATGGAGTAAGATGGTGACCTAAGAGCCAGCCCAAAGAATCCAAATATAAGTATAATGAATGGCTAATTAATTGTCTTTTTTGACAAAATTTCGTATTTAAAGTGCAAAAAGTTAAAAATATATCGAATATGAATAATTACAAAAAGCAGACGTAGAATTTGATCATACAATATTCCAAAATACAGATTTTCAGGATTCCTATGCTAATCATATCTGATTTATCCCTGAAACATACATATGTATAGACGACTGTAATGTATTCAGGGACGGGCGAAATGGAAATTCTTCTATTGGAATCTTACAACCGAAATGTTTCCCGATTACAATACAGAAAGTTTTGTAAGAAGATTGTTGTAGAATCTAATAAAAAATTTGCATATCTTTAAGATTAGTATGATTATTTAATTTTTGGTCATTGTATTCACTTTAATTATCTGTTTGCAAAATAAATATATAACAGAACAATTTATGTGGTAACATTCTATCGTTTTATTCTGATTTATTTTATCGTTCAACAAAAGCAGAATAACGCAAATTAAATTTCTAACATCATCTCCTAAAAGTCTTTTAAAGTTATTCAAAATAATACAAACATTAGAAGATTTGATCAAAAACACAACCAGAATTTTGGATTAGCGAATATTAAACAAGAAGTCAAACTTATATCAATGTGCACTAAAATCCCCTTGACCCAATTCCACAAACCTCCACCGTCACTGAAGACGGCGAGTCGAGTCGAATTTCTCACAAAAGTCACCAAAATTTTCCACTACACAATTAAACTTGGAGCTGAAAAATTCTCAGCCACAATTAACAGTACAATTCTTAATTGAATGTCGCTTCAGGCATTATAAATGAATGCAATATCCTATCAAAAGAATCAAATTAAGCGTTTGACGGAAAATAAAGATGTCCAAAATAGATTTTCGGACACAAAATCTAGCAAAACCCATCCGCCCTTATGAACACGCAAGGGACACGTCCAGATCCAAAGTTGAAACCTAATTAATTATTTAGACGCATCGCATAAAAACTGAAGCACGAAATATTGATAAAGGGTGGCGTGATAAGGGGGTAACCGTACTATTGATCGGCGGCAACTCCCCAAGTGTATAGGTATAAAAAGCGTAACAAATTTTCGTCTTAAGAAAAGGAAAAGAAAAAATGTATACAGCCACCCTTTCGCTAGGGAGTGGGTCGCCCCCCTAAATGGGGTATAGGGGGGTGAATTTTTCTCGCGGTCCCGCTCGCTCTCGGACGTAAGATGTTACAAAGGATTCTTTGTTGGTGGACCGGTTAATTAGATTTCGGATATGCAGTTTTTCGGCGTCTCTTTTGTCAGTTACGATGGTCTTTGTCTGGACGGATCAAGATTGGCTCGATTTGATCCATAATGAGACATTAGCTCGAGTGACGTCTTGAACGTGTTTTTGTCCTCGTGTATGGCTTCGAGAAAAATTGCCTAGATTTTTTTAATTAGGGAAATTTTTGATGCCATTTATTTTTTGAACTACTAATGTCTTACTTACATTTTGCTACTTAATTATATATTTAGATTTCACCAAGAAAATTTCTTAACATGTACTTTTACTAACCAAATTATATGTAAGATACAAAGTTCCCACTTCCCAAGATGGTAAGGTAAAGCGAATTTTGAAAGGCAATAATAATAAATTTCCGTATATTCTTCAGTCTTAAGTTTCGCTGATAGTACAAAATGCGCGACGACTGAGCCACTGGGTCAACTTGGTCACGATCCTAATAACGGGAACCATTTGTAAGTGAATTTCAACCCTAATGTTTTAACTTTAGGGCTCAAATTTGTTTGTATGGTGTGTATTATAGAATACCAAGTAAAATTATGATAGCCATACGACAGGCGTTACTTTTGAATAGAGGAAGGAGTACAAAACGTTGTTATTGAAACATGGATCGTATGTAAAATCTATATGGAAACATTTATGATGTATATGAGATTAATACTAAAGGAGAAATTTAGTTTAGATATAGATGATGTGTTTGAGAGATTATTCATCTTTTACTGAGTAATTATACTTTAATTCTTCGCTTAGGAGTTCTTATGTGAACATTCATAGAATATTGCTAAGACAGAAAAATAAGGGAGGAAAAGTACATTTGTATTGTCTGGCGAGAGCTCTTAAAACGTCTGACGTAAATTTGTATACCCTAATATACAAATTCTAGACTTTTGATAATTTCTATGTTAATACGTAAGCTCAACAGTTTATATACAATTTCTTTTTTAGATGAGATGGAAAGTTATGTACATCTACGAGTACATCCTTTAAAACGCCTTGTATTATATACGTAACTATAAACAACAAACAAATAGAAAATGTCACTTCTAAATCCACACCATCTCTGGATTAAATACATAATATAAAAACATATCCCGCCATCTTATTAATATAACAGATTCCACACATGGAGGACCGAAAAAAAAACGATCCATATTTAATTACTGACGTAATTAATAAAACATCCCCCGCTCACAGCGATAGAACGCTATCTTCCGAACACACACAAACTAATAATTAATCATCCAACGTCTTTCCACCCCCACCCCCACCCAAGTTTAATTCCTACTTCACCCCCTACTTTTTTCCCTAGCATGTTTTCATTTTGTCCGTCTGGGAGTATAAGAAGCATTTTCTGAACGTGCAAATTGAATTTTGTGGTCACTCGGAATATTTTAGACGGTATAGAAATATATCGAGTGGTTTTACTACCCTGTTTGTTTTAATACACCTTTTTTTTCTGATTTACGGCGCTTCCTTTATTACTAGGATTTCTTTTTAGAGGTGGAACTATTTTCTATTGGTCGTTCCTTGTTATAAAGAACGGATGTGTAGTAATGTAGTTGGTTAAAAATTCACTACTGATTCTTATAGCTTTGTGTTTAAATGAAATGGTATCAAAGATTTAAATTCTGAACACGAATATTATTCCAAAAGTATTAAATGATTAAAAAAAATTGAGTTCAA
>DVTA01000209.1:0-10896 GCA_018233265.1 Junonia stemosa | reverse complement strand
TCTTAGTCGTAAGTATTAGTTATCATTCCATTGAATGAGCTTGCAATTTTCATAAGAAAAAAAGCTGCCGTGACAATTTAGTTCATCAATCAATATATTTTTATTAATAATAACGATATTTTTATTACGAAGTTGATTTAAATTGAACTTACATTTGAATTTCATAGCTAACTCTATCTGCTGTCTATAACGGCACCAATCTTATTTATCTATAATCAATTCATTTTTCACTTCTGAAAAATATTTCAAACAATTTACTGTTTAACATATTATAAAAGGAAAAAAGTAAACGAAAAAGTTATAATAAACTTCTTAAAACATAATTAAAAAATTTTCCTTTATAAAGTAACCAGTTTATCGAGAGTTATCCAGAATATCATTATATTTTTCAAATAACCCGAGATTGAATTCGCATAGCTACTTATCGTTAGGTTTGCCAATAAGCTATTACTTTTAAAGGCTTCTACATCGTATTACGTATCCGAGTAATAATATTCCGTAAGAAATAATACGCATTTCTTTTAAGAATCAAATTGCCAATTCAACTATAAGATAATGTGTAACTCGCCCTCCGCGAAATTTATTCCCTTAGGTATGACGTTCGATCATTGACATTTTTTCATTTCCCTCCGTTTTTCCTTATTACATAGGTATATAAAGAGCATTAAGCAAGCTCAGCTCAGCGCTGTGAATACTAAGATTGTTGGGAGAGCATATTCATAAGTCAGAAAGATCCGATATTTGTTTTAGTAACTCGTTTACATATCTACCGGTCCACACGAAAATAACTACATAAACTTCGACAAGATCTGTATGTATTAAACGATTAAACGATTCTCTATGATTATGTGAGTCAGTAAAAAAATGTTTAATATGTATTTAACATTAGATAACAAAAATATAAAAAGTTAGCTCTACCAATTTACCGGCATTAGAATTTAATCGCAAATATTTATAAAACATGCGCCATTTTATCACTAACAAGAGTACGTCTTAAGAAAAATTATAACCCTGATACGTTTTTGCGAGATCGAAATCTCTTTTGTAGCATAATTTGGGTTCGGGCGCGACATGTAGATAAATGAAGGTCGCGTATATCAGTCGCCCCCACCCCCACTTGATTGAAGGAAAAATGGGTTCCGATAGCTATTAAACGTTGGATGTGTTGTATTACAATATATGACTCGAATGAGTTTTATTTTCTTTTATATTTTGTTAAGGATCTTAGTTCTTACCTACAGTGTAACAGCTACCCACAGAGTTACAAACCTTAGGAATAATGTTAGTATCTATTTTTGAAGTTTTGCTTTTTGTGACAGCTAATGAGTATCATATAATTATAAAAATAGTATCACGATTAAATTTAATTACATTTGAAAAACTAACGAAAATTTAGTAAAAAATATTCTTCTTTTTGAAAGCTATTTTTATCTTTTCAAAATATCCAATAAAAATGAAATATTCAAACGTCTCTTGAAGTCTTCATTAGAGCGCACAAAGACATCGAATAGGCGAAAAAATTGCCTAGACGAGAACAAATCAAAAATATATGCACCCTTCCGTTACGTGACGTGTTTCTGAAGATCCCATTTACGTGTGGCTTCACCTCGCGTGCCACGATTTTTTATTTAAATCATACTATTTAGATATGTTGCAGGGAATTTTTCTTTATATGACAACACGCCCTGAAGGATTTTTGTTTCGTTTGACGCGTGAATTGAATACATTGTTGAGAAACTTGTATGTAAGATCGAAGGAATCTGGTGAAGCTGCAGTTAGTTGCCTTGTTTTAAAGTAATTTGATTGGACCAATCTCTGTTGTTTAGTTTTATCATCCTATTCTAACTGTTAATGGACAATCTATAACGATGATATTTATTGTTTGTTTTAGTACTATTTCACGTAAAAACTAAACAAATTTGAATTAGACTATATATTAATACAGTATACATATGCATGTATAATTATATCAAAATATCATATACAATTTTAAAAGATGTATAAATTGGACGAGCTATAACTTGCAGTTAGCAAGTAAATCCAATGTTATAATGCAGACGAAATCACAAAAAGTCGTTAGTATCAAATAAAACTTAGAATTATACGCGTATTTAATTTCAAATTTATTTATTTTATTACAATTCAAAACCGTAGAGTCGTTTAAATGGCTTTTCTAGGAACATTGAAAACCATTTACCTTAAACTGCCTATGAAGCTTTCAGTTTTAACCTCGGTCAACTATTTTCTCATTGAATTTTAGTTAGGTACTAAATAATAAAACATTATTATACAAAGATTGTTTTATAGTAACTTTCACCTATTTAATTCATAAATATAAATGAAAATACAAAAGCTAATCATGTTAAACCACGTTATTATAATCAACTAATACTTTTAAATTACCAACTTATTTATCTCATTACAGTTGATACATACTAACGGCCACTGTCCTTCTTAATCTAACAGAATCTCTAAATTATTCCATATAATTCAAACGCGGTCGTTACATAAGGAAGCTTACAGACGCGACAAAGGTTCAAAAATCCCATCCCCAACCTATTTCGCTTATAAGCCTCTTATCTACGATTTCAACGCCATTACATTTGAATGTTATGTCGTACATTTTGCGTCTTTATTATTGCACTTTCTTCATACAATTTATTTCCTTTGTTTACATTGAAAACATTAATATAGGCTTGACTTGTTTTATTTGATACTCGTATGTGTCTGTCCTATGTATACTTAGGAGGGATCATATTATTATTGTTTCATGGTAGAATGATTTGATCTAATCACATTCATCACGGCTATTAACCAAATTAATGCTAATCAACCAAAAATATAATCTTATTCTTAAATACATAACAGAACGGCCCCTTTTCGTACATACAACAATATAGATTCATTTGGCACGTACCTAAAGTATACAAAATCACACCCCATGCAATCGCAAGCCTATCAGCGGCGTCCTAATGAAGGCTAGGCGTCGATGAGCCCTTGTTTCTTCTGTAATTAAAACGCAGCACGCATGCGCCAGCCACGCCTACACAGCCTCCGCACCCCCTCACCCTCCCCGCCCTTTAATTACTGCCAAGACATTACCTCCGTATATAACCTTCGCTCTAAGGGAAATAGAATTACCCTACTTTCCGAACCGGATATATGTAGCTATTTCCTTTTTTAAGAGAATGTGTAATTTCGCAACAGTCCACATCACTCTACCGAAATTAATCGTACTAATCATTCTTCTTTCGAGTTCTTCCGTATGACATTTATGTATGTGCCGTTTTTCCTAAGCGAAATGTCACGACAAGCGTATAAATATTCAGGAACCGAGTCATTTAGGTCAACTCTGGGTTACTCAAAAATGGAATAAACATGTGAAGCAACGGGTAGGAGCTGTATAGCGACGGAGGAAACACTCATTTGTTACCGGAGCGGTAGCTATGCGGCGCACGTCCGTAGCTTTCTCATTTTTCACTACATTGGTCTTAGGCGTGAATTATTGTTTGGTGCTCTTCGGTCTCCTTCTTTAAACGTCGGGGAGACGTTTGTTTTACAATTTCCTCTCCGTCTCGTTTGATACAACGTAGCACAGCACGTTATTACCATTATTCTTTGTAGAATTTTGCCGAGTCTCGTTATCTCGGCTGCAATAACTTGCTCTCTATGCTTCATCAAAATAGGAGTCTGGTGTATGTTGAAAGTTTAAATGTCTTATAAATGGTTATTGAGTTCGATGTGAACTAGCAATTTTCAATAACGATAACCAGCATTGTTCGACATTCACCGATAATGACCATACTAAAAAAATATAAAACCTAATACTTTATAATCAACGTTGAAAACCTACCGATAAAATTAACATCGTTCCCCTATATAAATAAATTAAGCGCTTTAAAACGTATCAGACTCGAATGGTAACGATGACATTAAAATAGTAATCGTATACATTTCGTAATAATGTAATAAATTAAAATGAGAAAAAGGCTAAAATTACCGCATTAATATTTAAAACAGGCCATTACGTTTCGCTATATCCTAATACGAGGCGAACCTACTAACGTATTCACGCGCCGAACGAGAACGGCTCCGCCAACAAAGAGGCTGAGCGCTTAACTGTCCAAACTCAATCTAAATTTCATTTTACGCCTCAAGTATCACGTACGGGCATATAGAATAGACTACCGTCCTTCGTAAGAACGTTCGCTGTCAAATTTTAATTTCTCTCTCAAATATTTACCGAAGGAAAAAGGATTCCCCGGCGGGCCGCGCTCTAATAAGTTTTCCATAAGCGTAGGGGGACCGGGGGTGGAAGGACACGGGGGGAGGGGGTCGAGAAGGCTCTTATTGTGTTTGCCGAAGCCGGCGCATCCGAGCGCATACCTAACAAGATGAATATGTACTCAGCCACCCCTTTCGGACCGCCCCCGTACCGTCTGAAATACTGCACTGAAATTGCATTTTCGAATACTAATTCCGCCGTTCTGTTACGTATGTCATTCTCGGTCATGTTCCTTTTGTGTCGTATTTCTGTTTAAGATTATATTCAAACGTCGATTTCTACGACATTTATTATTATTGTTTATGTTTTGTGTTCGGTATTTCACGAAACATTTGGAATAAAAAAATTGAACCAAATTTATATTTTTTGACGAGCCAGTTTTCTTTTTGCCATTTTAGTTATAGATATCTAAACAGAATAAAAATTCTCAATACTTTTACAAAGGAACGAAATACTTTATTTAATACAAACTTTTTACAAACTATGTTACGGTTATGTTATTACTTTTTGTGCAACTCGTAAGTACCTACTAGGTCTCAAATGACCGCCGTCGTGAAATTGTAGACGTCTCACTAAACTAATCTACTTTTACAACACATTGGCTTACTCGGAACAGAATGTATTGTTTGCTGTTTTATAAGATTTAGTTTTTTACGGAATAAACTCTTTTACAAAATAATAAAAACGTATACAACCTGTACTTACAAACTGTGTATAATAAGTAAGCGAAGTATGTCATTCTGTTTTTGTTCGTGATTTTAAAAAGTCAAATATTGAAAACTTAAAAAGTATAATAGGTTTTTATTTGCCTTTGTTTTCGGTGTAGTTAGGTATAATATTCTCATTTACAACATAAGTTTTTACAGAATCTTTATCGATTTACTACCAAATTTCAAAGCGATACAACGGCTTCGACTTCCAAATCGATGTCGAAAATCAGACACATCTTGCGCTTTATTTTTTTCACTAGTGCCATAAACATTCAGTGTAAGTAAAATTCTATGGACTCGGTCAGATTTATTTCCTTATTCCTTAAACAATACGAAATACAAAAGTCTGTGAAGGCTCACGTCCTCATGCGATTGTCGCCACCAAATCGGTCCAATATAGCTTTTTCCTTTCGATTATTTCAACCAGTTCTTAATGTTTTTATTTAACGCTGAGTATTGAGTGGTGTCTGCTTTCGCCGCTCGTCCTAATTTATGGCGCTGCTTCGCGATCGCCGCGGTTTTTGTCTACATCCAGACCGCCCGAATGAAAGGGGGCAGAGGATTGCGGGTCGCCTAAAAACTGGCGACGTGTACCATCCATTGACCGTCCGGAATCTCTCACCGATTTCTGATCATACTCAGCATTTTATGGACAACGAACTGCTTCATTTATTGCCTGTTTGTGGGATTATTGTGGTACAAAAAGGCGATTGTGAAGCGAGGACTGCGCGAGCCGTGAGCGAGTTTTTGCTTGCGTATCGCTTTAATTACCCCGTGGGTGCAGGAACGCGTCGCGGAGATATTTCGGTATGTGCCTCCGTTCACACAAAACCCGGACCAAAAAGGTCCGATGTTTAAGAACTTAATTACTTAGATTTCTTGGTCTTCTGCAATTTACTGTTACTTTGTTTAGAGAAAGGACAAACCAAATAAGTCATTTGACATTTTTGGTTTTTCGTGCATTTTTCACATTCGAGGAAATTCTGTCGTATTTTAACTTAAAATAAAGATTTATGTACATCATCAGCTAATAAATCGATATACTACAAATAACAAAAAACTTGAAATAAGAGCAAAATATCCAAACGAAAAGTAAATAGATTAAAGGGAATTCAGGTTCGATCTTAGATTGGTACGGAAAGGTGTGGATGTCTACATACAGTGACATCGTCCAAGCGAAACCTCCCCTCAAGGAGGCCTCAGAAAACATACATTTTTAACGTCCTCCCAACGGAGGGTGAGAAGGGGAAGAATTACAAAAGAAAACAGCCTTAATTTCCAATGTCATCTCCGTTCCACCTAATCCTCTTATCGTTTTATATTTTTGGCCTTTGAAAATTCATTTATTTTCGTTTGTTTAAGGAAAACGTCCTCAGAGTTAAGGCATTTCGCAACCTGTTTTATTGATTTGGTACGAGCGAACTGCTTTTTAGTGATCCTCAACGACACGGCAAAAATTAAACCTAAATGAGATTGACGCTTAAACAAGCGAAATGCCTAATTTCTGCTATATCTTGGTCTGCCTTAACGCAGAATTATCTACATGATCTCGTGTCATATATTTGTCGTTACATTTGTAACCAAACCCTTAAGAATATGGGAAATCTATAAAATATCGCCGATACAATCTTAATAGACAACTTAGCCCTGTGGAAATGTAACACTTAGCACTACAAATTCTAGTATGTACAATAGTACATTGTATTCAAGCAATAGTCGAATATTTCGCCGTTTATCTGAAAACAATGTGCGACCCGACGTTACATCGTAGCCAATTATTCTTCACTAAAAGCATCTGATATCGTAGTTCATAATGTGTAGGTGTATTTGTTATATCTAAAATAAAGTTTACTTTAATAGAAACAAAAATGATTTTCTTTCTACGTATAATTTCTCATTTATGTTAAGACCAGATAGTTATTAGCCTTTATCTGCTACAGTGTCTTCTATTTCAAAAGTATGTAAACAAGCAATAGTTACAAATCATAAAAACATTTCAACACAAAGCAGCTAATAAACAATTCAGAAATAAAACCACATAGGACCTACAGGACAAATCCCGATACTTACACATTCCGGCCGGCCATTCTTTTCCGTCTTATTGGCCGATGCAGATCCGAGCAGACAATAGCACGTCAGAGCGGGATGTCGCATTAATCAGCTGTAGTGCAACCATAATTCAATCAATATATAGGCACCGCGGTCACAGGCTGTATGTATGGAATGACCAATGTAGGAGATGCGATAGCCGTGATGGATACGTGAGGCCTGACGATCCTTCGTCATCAGGCGTATGTGGAATTAGATAGAGATAAGATTAACATCGAAAGTTGGACTTTCGCGCCAAAACTTCTATTTTTTTAAGCTACAATAAAATTATTATATGTAATAATATAACGTTATAACTATTCAGAGCCAATGAACTTCTATGAAAAATTATAACTACTTTGGTTTAAAATTAAACTTCGTAAGTTTATTCAGTCAACTACTACACGCTTTATTGCTTTACTCAATACTCGAACCGAAACAAACATAAATTCATCTTAATGAGATTGTAAACTTAAAGGCATATCTTAAACAATTTATGTCCGACATGACACAGGCTTTAAGTGTTTATCCCCTAGTTCCAGTACCGCATCCATCTCGGTAGTTATCGGGCATCGGGGCCGGGAGCGGAGCGGGTTTCATATTTTACATAGAATACGCACTGCCAATACGAGAGAGTCCACTTCCAATCATTCAGCTCGATATCTATTTGAGCATTTGCAAATAGGACCAATGATAACGTTTCCGTCTGACGACCGGTTGACGAAGACCGAGCGTCGGACCGACGAACGACTGTCATTTGAATTTCTAATTACGTCGTATCATCTCCGAAAATTGGATCCATTCGTAACGTAACGTCATAAGGCGAAACGGTAAACAAAAAGTAAAATATCTCGTAATTTATTACGTCGAGTCCGTTCCTAGAATTAACGATATTAGACATCATTAATTGGACTAAACCAATAAAGACGACATCCTGAGACACGTGTAGAGGCTTTTTTAATGGTAAAAAATGAAATGGTGGCCGCGGCAACGTATTCTAAATATTTCTTTGGGCAGCCGATGCTGGGTTTTTAATTGTTGTTTTTGTTCGAATTCCGTTTTTTGTGATTGATTCAGCATGCAGTTGTCATTGTGTTCGTTCAAGTTTTGATCACGTTTTTTTCTCGGAGCGTCCAATTGTTTGTATGTTTTGAGGAACATAGCCGGACTCGTTTTTTGTCTCGGACTTATGGTAATGCAATATGCTTAATGAGTGATGAATTTAAAATTTAAATTATGAGTTTTATCCTATTGTTTGATTTAACTATAAACAAGACGATATATTGTTGTCTGAATGCTTATTTGCAGTCTTTATAGAATTATTAAACGTACGAGACAAAGGTTAATTGGATACATACAGAGACAAATAAATAAAACTAACAGAAACGACTGCGAAAAATATCTTTGATCGTTTTCTTTTTTCGAACATAAATAATATTTACCTACATGAATATTTTGAATAAATCATATTAACTTATATATCACGCTAAACGGGAATCGAAGTCAGGACATCGCCAGTCATCGGGCGAACATTCATCATATCGACGCGGCTGCACCCTAGCATTAATACGGCCTTTCATAATATTCATTAAATGGTAAAGCTCCACGATACGTGATCTAAAGCAAAAGCGAAGGTGCATTAGCGAAATGTACTTTTAACCAAATTGACTTTATGGATGTTACGCTTTAGACAATTTTACAAATGATATAAAAATGCTAGTCCCCTACACTTTCTTGTTTACCTTCGTTATAGACTACTAAAATGAAATACTTAAAACTTTTCACAACAGATTTGATATTTTATTCTAAACTTAACAGTTATTCTAACGAACCTAATCCATGTTAGTTATTATAATTCAATTACCTATTATGGAAAAACTACCATTTTGAGAAAAAAGGCTACTTTTGAGCACTAAAAACGACACATACATACATAGGTATACGTAGTTATAAAATTATATTTACAATTCTAGTTACAAAATAATTCGCTATCACTTTTGTACACATCTTCTCTTCTTTGTCGCTCAGCTATGACGCAGTAATAAAAGTATTCGTTAAAATTAGGTACATTTTTATTAGCGTTTCGAGTGAGCTAATAAACTGACTACAGCTGCCTACACTTAGAGGCCTGTTAAAATAGACATTTTTTACGACTAATCGAACGCCACAAAATAATCATTCCGGATATTTGCACGGGACCAGATCTGGGCCAATTTAAAAAAGTAATCGTAATAACCGCCAGAACAAAACATAAACTTTACGACTGGCCCCGTTGATTTATTCCTCATTCATAATTCGATGTTTCGGTACATCAGAGGATTTAATAACTTCAGATAGAGATCGCTTAGACCGGCGTAAAACTGTTCGCGTCTTGTGTAACAATCATAAAATACACATTAAGACGCATTAAGAACGAACTTTAGCGCTCGCAGAGCCCGAATCTTTCACTCTTAATCTAGTTATTTTAAAACTCAGATTCGACGCTTTATTGACTGACGTCATAACTGCTTTTATTGCTTTAAGACGTTATTACGCCTACATTATTTTATTATGCCCATTTCGAAATTCTCAGTACAAAAACAAGATAAAATATTATTATCTAATCAATATTTTTGAGATGAAATCCCCGATCCGATAATGTGTTATTGCGAGATTACGACGCGTTCGGAGTGCGAGAGTTAATTTATCAGAGGAATACCACATTTGTTTATGTACGACTCGTTAGGAGAAAGCGACATATGACAGCCGTTGAAGGACACGAATGAAAACCTCATTGCGTATGTCAACATCGCACCTACAGCGAAGGTAAACATTTAATTAACATCGTAAAGTACCAAGACGCGGCAATCTCCCAACACTTATCAAACGTCCATAATAATTTGAGACGCGTTGTTATGGCGAGGTGCAAAAGTGCCTGACCTGACATCACGCCTGTGACCCTCGCGGCGTCGCCATCCCGTTCGCTCGCATCCGCCGCTCTCGCTCGCACATCACGCCCCCACTTTTCATAATCATCTTCTTAAAGTCACATGTTTTCGTGACGTCTTTAAATTAATGAACTCTAAATCATTGGAGGTAAATACGAATTTGGATCGAGTTACACGGCCGGCCGGAGTAAATGTCTTCGACCATCACCGTGCTCTATTGTTACGTCGTTTTCTTCGGCTTTATAAACAATCTTTTATTTTCACCTACGAATGTAATCGGCGCTCGTGGAATTTCTTCTTTATTCTTATCGGGTGGTCGTTCCGGTGTACAAAGGTTGTTCGATGCCTCAGCGGCAGCGTGTCAACGACGTGTACTGACGGCCGATCTCTCGTGATTTGATTGTAGCTTTTTGAGACCAAAGTATCTAACAATTACCACAACTCCACATTGAAAATGTAACTATTCATAATGCTCAGATTCCCATATTAGAGTATTTTATTATGAATACCTCATAGAAATTTTATAAATTTACTATTCGTCACAACTTTTAAAAGTTACTTTCTAACTCATGATTACATCGAAGAAACGTTAACCAGGTATTTCTTTCACCGCGCATATCTTTGCCTCGTGAAATAAAAGAAAATTTAAAAAATCAACAGCACAATCAATCAAAACGACTGCTCTACAATAATATTCTTATTAATGTTTTTATTGCATGCAATTTGTCATCTATTCCGCTTCAGTTTTTGCGGGGCTATATTATCTCATTTTAATTGCATTCGGCGACGTAAAGATTGGCGTACACTTAACATGACCGCCAAAACTTGTTTATGAAAGTTAAAAGTAAAAAAGAGTTAAGAGTTTCAAATTGCCTTGTGATTTTAC